>PVLC010000806.1:166095-175383 GCA_004027655.1 Graphiurus murinus
CGAAACACATAAAGAAGGACTTTTAGTCTTTTGTTTTATTGCCATGTCGCAAAATTGTCCGAATATATTCTCTAGGAAGACACAGCACGTGTTTCAACTGCCAAGATCAAAATAAAATATTTACGTTAAAAACAAAGATTTAGCTTCCATTTTCTGCGTGGGTGCAGAACACTGGTGTTCTCTTCTCAGTTGCTTGGATGTTTCCCAGAAGAGCGGATGGCCTCAGGTGGGCTGGCTGGGCATTGGGGGTGAGAAGCTGAACACAGGAATAAAACAGTACAGTCCTCACACAAGAGCCGAGACAGTTTGTTTTTCTTCAGGGTATACATTTGCCTGGAAAAATACATATTTAGACGAGCGATGTCAAAAGAGTCATTGTGATGTTAGTAGCAGTTTTGGAGTGGATGGCATTGGCTTTTGTAGAATGGCATTCTGGAGGTCTCTTGGTAAATACCTAGCCATTTCTTCAACCTCTTTATTTCCCTGTGTCTTCTTGGAAGGGTCCCCCCCCAAAAAAAAATATGTTTTAGGAATGTTCTGAACATGTGGATTCTGCTCATTATATTGTTCAGAAGGTCACAGTTGGATCCTAGAGAAACCAGGGCGGAGTTATTATGACACCTATTCTGGCATTAGTAATAATAAACATTGAGCAACACTGCTGTCAGCAGGTATGGAAAGGGACTTCTAATTTCAATATCTTCATTTGTGAAACACTGATTAGTAGTTTTGCAATTAAGAGGTGAAAATTTTGATTTGATAAGATGGTGACAGTACATTGAAACTGTGCAGATGACTTCATAACCAACATGAAGCAGCCATTAGAAACCATAAAATAAACCTTTTTAAGTAAAACCCGGTGGTCTGCATTCAATTTCTAACTAGTCTCTTACATACATATTATTTCATTAACGAACAAGGTCTAAAACATATTTCTGCTATGGCTGTCACTTTTTACATAATTTGAAACTTGTATCCCAAGAGAATAATTTACATAAAGGAGGTAAAAACATTGAAATAATAAGTTTGGAGTTTTTATTTTTAACCAAATGCTCAAAAATGAAGATAACAAGGAAATTTCCATTAACAGATGAATTTACTTCATGAATGTGCCTAGATTTAGTACTTTGAATAAATAATTATGTTTATTTAAAATTATGCAGGTTTTTTTGTTTACAGCAAACATTAGTGTAATTGTCCTAACAGTTGAGGTGGGCACCATATTTCTGGACGTAGGACAGTGTTTTCTGCCTGGGTTGCCTATTTCTTCTGAAGTATATTAAAACTGTTAAACACCAAGAAGATTCATTTTTCTATTTGTGAAAGCTGAGAAATATATTCTGAAACATGGAACTCCCTTACCCCTCCTGCCACTCAAAGCCCTAGCATCAAATTCTATCAGCCCACATATAATGTCAAAAAACTTATTCTGTCTTTATGCTCGGAGTCTCCAGAATAATCTCTTCTGTTTAATGAAACAGAGACATAAAGCCAGTACCTAGAGGTGTGGATGGTCAGACAATTAAATGCACCCTCCCCTTCTACCCCATTTGTATTATTTGGATATTTGTCTCAATTCCTGAGAGTAGACAATGGTATTTGAGTAGATTACCTGACTGAAAATAGTTCTGCTGTCAGCTTATTTTTAGAGGCAGCAAATCAGTTGCATCAAATTGGTCAATTGTGACCTATTTCTATTTTTCTTGCTGGCTCTTTATTCTGTTTCTTGTGGTGCTTCTTTGATGGAAGTTTCCCAGCCATTTTACCTGCTAACATTTTTTTTTAAAATTTACTCCAAAAAGCACTGTAAGAAAGAAAATGTGGTCTACTACATAGAGGTGTGATATATTCAGTAAGAGCCAAGTTATAAAGCTGGGAAGGAGAAAGGGGAGCACTTAGTCATTTAAATGGCCAAGTTAAACACAAGACACAATTAGGAGATCTGGACCCTCAGGTGTTCATAAACCATACCAGGGACCTCTAGAGGACCGGTGGAAACCAGGGGGAAATGGAGCCCCCAGAGTGCCTTGTTTAACTTGGCTGTCACAGTAGCTAACCCTTTGTAATTTGGCACATTTTGGAGTTATCACACTTTTGGTTGACCTTTTCCCATTTATCGTCTTTTGTACTTATAAAAGCTTTTTTTTTTATTTAAGGAGAAGTAATTTATTTAGAAATATAATGAAGTGACAAAAACTCTGTTCACAATTTAGAGAAGAAATTTAATGTAAATTATAGATTGAATGAGAAGGCAGTAGATTCTGAGTTCCTTTTGAAAGTCAGAAACCCCATCTACTAGGCTGTATTCTCTAGTGGGCAAGCTCTAAAAAAAGGTAGGTGTTAAAAAAGTCGCCACAGGGAACTTGCACTGGCCTCAACATTTAATAGAAACATTAAACTCCCCAGTTCTTATTTAAACATGTGTTTTCTCCTTTCTTCAGAGTCAAAATATATTTTCTTATGGGTAGACAGGTGAAGTATGAGAAAAACAGCAACAACAACAACAAAGTGTTTCCCTTATACTCTATGTGTTTCATGTCTTAAAAAAAAAAAAACAAAAAAAAACTCCACACTAGAGATTCAGTTCTGCTTTTGGAAATGATGCTATACTAAGGAAAAAAAAAATCCCTGAACTATGTGTGAAAAGAAAATTACCTAAAAGCAGTGTCATATTTCACTTTTAATTAGAAATTGCAAGATGGGAAATTATTTTTGATAGATTAAGCATGACTCCCTTTTTAATAACTAGATCTTGACCTAAGGTAAGTTTAAAAAAAAAAACTAAGAATGAACACACACACACACATACACCCATGCACACACAGGCACACCCACACACCTATGCTCTTACATTTGGATGTGGATGTTAGAAAGCCAGGCTGTTGGAAGTGCTGCAGAAGCTCAGCGTCTGCCATGCATACCCCCTCCTGACAGTTGCAGTTGTACGTATATTCATCTATCAACCAGTGACTATTTCTTCCCTCCACCACCTCTAAATTATACTGACTAGATGTTGAAGTCATTAAATTGATTATAGTCCAATCAGTAGACAATCCGAAATAAACAAAAACAGCAATTACAGTTGGCAAGAATCCCAAGAGTGCTAGTCAAAGTTCCAGAACTGATGGCCCAGTGAGTCTTTTCCAAAACGCCAAGCTTCAGGATTTCAGCACTTCTGGCAACATCTTCTTAAAGGGAGGGCACCGAATTCATAAGATTCCACTTGGTCTTAAAAACAAAAACATCTGTTTGATGCATGAGTGGATTGTTGGCTTTTATTCATCCAGCCAAAAAAGGGCAAAAAATAGGATATTGAACATAAAAGCATACATGTAAAAATGAAATTACAAAGGGATTTAAGATTAGCAGCTTTTTATGAAGCAAGCTGCTAGTAATTTCTCTTTTTTCTTTTGCCAGAGTATTCCCATATCCCTTAAAATCCATTGTAGTTATTTTTATTGACAGCAGTGACGTCTAACCGTGATGACAGAAATTTTCAACTTTTTGCTTCCAGTAATTATACTTAGTTCTTTTTACTTGCAAGTCTTGTAGCATATTTGTAAGAGATTTCTTTTCATCTTATAGGAGCATTTATAACCTTGTCCCTTTCGTTTTGAAGGAAGTTTGTGAGGCTTGGCTAGTGTGATAAATTCTAGTGAAATACTTGTTGACATAGTTGAAACGTATTATTAAATATACTTGCTTGAGTTTTCATTTTGATGTAAGAGCAGGCAATAGGGGGAAAGAGGTTTTGATAGTAGAAAAGAGCAAGTCTACCAAGATCAATTAAGAATTTTATGAAAGGTCTGTTTTTCATATTACTCTGCTGTATTAATTCATCTGACAGAATTCACATTTCTGGCTTAATGTCATTAATTCTGTTGAAATAGAATGTATTCCTTATGGCTGGATTTCAATGGATGCCATGTTCAGGTTTTTAGTTATTTTTAAGATAGAAAATGAGTTTAAGTCTTGCAACATTTACATCATATTTTAGCAGCCTTATGGCTTGTTAAAAATGTAAATGTCATTAAGTCATATGTTAAAGAATGCTTTTGAATTGAGCAAGATTTTGATACAAAGGCAGATATTCTAAATCAAACCTCTGGCTAAGTATTTTCCCAGATGTATTTAATTTTTTTTCTCCATTGATTCCTGGTGTGCTGTCAAAGGTTAAAGTTAGTTCTTCGGGTTGGGGTGGGAGGATGCATGCAACTTTCTAATCTCATTTCAATTAAGTCTGAAATATGTTCCTTTTTTTGTTGTTGTTGTTGTTTGGGGATTACATGGCACACTGGCTGGGATTGCATATACCTTGTTTGTTGTAATGAAAGTGTACTTGTCTGATTTAAAATATGTTCTTCAACAATGTTATTACAAAGCAATGAAAACTTAAAACATTAAAGTTAACATTAGTAAATTTAAATAGCTCTGTTATAGTATTAATCAAATAGTGTAAGGAAAGCTTTTAAATGGTTTAAGTAATTATGCAACTTTTGGCATAAAAGCCTGACACAAGATAAATCTTTGAAAACTAAGTAGAATCATGGCTTTAAAAAAAACTTTAATTTTAGGCAGCTTGGGCTTTTAACATGCATCACATTCCACCTCTAGTACAAGTAATTATGCCAGTTTAGTAATTATTAGAGATGAAAGAAATTCGGTAAGATACGAATTCTTTAAAACTTCAGTAGCTTCAGTTTGAGCAGGGATAATGATCACGCAGCAGTTACCCAGCTGCCTGGGGATCCTGTCACAGATACAAGCACTGGGCTGATCTTGGGGTATCATTATTATGGCAGCACACACCACAGCTAGCATTTCTACTCTAGATGTCTGATTGTAGAGGTTTATACTTCTGCCATTTTAAAAATCCAGATGGAAATCAACTCTCTAGAAACTCCCCTTCCCTAAAATATTTTTTAAAAAGAGTATGAATGCATATATTTAAAAAGCAGAAGAGAGCCGGGCGTGGTGGCGCACGCTTGTAATCCCAGCATTTGGGAGGCTGAGACCGGAGGATCCGGGTTCGCGGCCAGCCTCAGCTACTTAGTGAGGCACTCCGCAACTTAGTGAGACCCGGTTTCAAAATAAAGAATAAAAAATAGGGCTGGGGGTATAGCTCGAAGGTAGAATGCCTCTGAGTTCAACCCCCAGTACCGCAAAAAAAAAAAAAAAAAAAAAAAAAAAAAAAAAAAAAAAAAAAAAAAAAAAAAAAAAAAAAAAAAAAAAAAAAAAAAAAAAAAAAGCAGAAGAGGATAGAGAGAGGAAGATGGGGAGGGGGAAAGAAAACTGATGGAAGAAACAGTTAAAATGATGTTCTGCCCTGTTTGAAGGTATCACTAGCACTCTCATTATTATATACGGGAAGGGGTGGTTAGTGAAGTTGGACCTGAAGGGAAACACAAGACCTGCATGCATGTTTGCTTCTAGGGCTTTTAACCTCATTATGATGTCTAGTTGCAAATCACCAATAAAGTATAAAAATGACTATTTAGATAGCACATGCTTTAATTTTATTGGCTAGTAAGTATTTTTAAAAACCCTACAAGAAAGTACATATTTAAGTCTGTCACTTGCATGTGCATGCCTGTTGGACATGAGTGCATTTACGCCTTAATTTCAACTGAAGATGATTTGGTTTGGAAAGCATATACTGTCCTATTCATGCATGAAAATACCTCTCCCAAGATGAGTAAAGTCAAGTGATTGACATTCTGAATATATATTTTCATAATAATGTAGTTTGTTGAAATTACATTTTGGTATTTTGATTATGATGTTTAAAAATATATGTGAAACTATGAAGCTTCAGCTTTCAGTTATCACAACACACTAAGATAGATATATGTACTCTAATTTTCTATGTGAAGTAAATTTTGTTTAGCAAATCTTTATGCGTTAACTACTTCTTAAGGGAAAAATTGGATTTTTCCCAATAAAAATGGGTAACATTACAAGGAACATAATTTCACTTAAAATCATTGAGTATCATGATTTTGCTATTTCTATTACCTCCTCTTTTTTTTCCCTTATTATTGGCTTTTTCTAAAATTTCTTATCAGTGATGAGGAGTATATCAAGATGGAAACTTATTTATCTGACAGGGATAAAATTTTCATCAATTATGAATAGTCTCATAATAGAAAAGGCATTTATAAAATATTGTAGAGTGGTGAGAAGTCCATAAGGTGAAATATAGATTGCTCTATTATAGGGTGTTCTGTGACCAGGCATCCCCAAAATATTACAATTCTTTAAACTATATATTGGCTTTTAGAAACAATTTCCAGCCTTTCCACATGTTCTTTGGTATTCTTTTCCTTCATGATAGATCCAGATTAAGTCCAGTGTCTGAATAAGACTAAATATTATTTGTTTCCAGCATTCCTAATGAGTTACCTTTTCTCCGTTGTTTTGTTAGAAATATCCATGGTATCACTAGTACCAATATTTTATATTTCACTTATCTTTATACATGAGAAAAAGCAAAGGTGGTAAATCTTCACAAACGCTGCTCTACCACGTGCCAGTGAAGCCGTGGTGGGAAGGTGGTACCATGTTGAGCTAGGCTGGATGTGGTGATCATGCCCTGGTGTGTGGATTTTGAAGTTCTGCCTGTAGGGGGGTTTCAGGCTCTCCGTGTATAATATGCAACACTTTGCAGACATGAAGCAAGGGGCAAGAAGAACTGTGGACTCAAGGGAATGTGAACTAATTCCTGGAAAGAGTTGAGAGTAAAAACAAAGAATTAGTTACGGTCCTAAGTATTGTGACTTGTGTAAGAAGGCCAGTAGAGAGAAGGTTACAGTGCAAGGAGCGGAGGAGTGAACTTGGATTTGCTGTGTGCACTTTTCTGCAAGCTGTTGACCCTCTGTTTTCTGGGATTCGATTTCCTCTCTGTAACAAGAGGGGGGTTATTTCATCATTTAACTTTTTTTTTTTTCTTACAGTGCCTATGGTATTTTCCCTATAGTGTCTTAGTTCCCAGATACTACTGAGAATTCACTTGCCAATGAAGCAGACATAAGTTTTGCTTTTCTGAAGCTTATAGTCTAGAAAACTGGATGAGATTTTAAGTACTTTCCATTACTTTTTAGTCACTGGAAGTTATGCAAATGCAGAGAAGGAGATAACAGGTATATGGTATGTTAATTTTCTCTGTGAGTTGGGTCAGGTGAAGTGGTTAGATGAAATGAGTTTCAAAAGTGTTTTGGGTATCAATACTTCAAGCTATACTCTTTAAGAATGGTGAACTTTGTTTTTCTTTTAAAATCTAAAGTACAGCTGAGCATGGTGCACGCTTGTAATCCCAGTACTTGGGAGGCTGAGACAGGCTGTGTGTTCACTGTCTACATTTTAGGCTGTGGGAATTCAAAACAAAGGGACACAGAACTCTATTCTCAAACCCTATAGACAAACTAGGAAACCAATTTAGTGCTACTGTTTTTGTGACTATGAGGTATAGAAAGGATAATTAAGAGAAGGGTCATTTTAACTCAGAGTGGGAGAAAGCCTCCCTGAAAATGTGAGCAGAGTCTTAAAAGAAGAAAACAAAGCCGGGTTTGGTGGCGCATACCTGTAATCCCAGTACTTGAGAGGCTGAGATAGGAGGATCCTGGGTTGGAGGACAGCCTCAGCAACTTAGTGAGACCCTGCTTCAAAATAAAAAATAAAAATAGGGTTGAAGGTATATCTCAGAAGTAAAATGCTCCTGGGTTCAATCTCCAGGGCCACAATGAATGAATGAATGAATGAATAAATAAATAAAATATCCACTTAAATTGAAACTACTAAGTGTAATAAACAGAACACTTATTTTCAACCCCTTTAGACTTAGGTCATTGATTCTGTCATATCTTTTACCCCTCCTAAAAGGTCTGGAGAACATTTCTGAAAGTTAATTATTTGATAGTAAAACTAATTATTTTAAGAAATGTTTTTCAAAGGGCTTATGGCCTTCTATATGATAATTAGTGTCCTTAGAGAATGTGTACAATGTCGATATTTAAGAAGAGCAACACTAAACTTCATTTAGGAATCCCTGCTATACAACCTTGAGGTGAAACACGTCACATTCCACATGCAGGCACATAACAGAATCCTAGGGAAGGTAGCAGGTTGGTATCGAAAGTTCATAGTGGACAGGTTTGATTATTTTTCCCTTGAGAGACAGGTGAATGCTTTGTGATAAACTTTTATGGACTCATGGATCTGAAGTGTAAGACAATTTAGGCATAATGATATTGAGTGTCTTGGTGGTCCTCATGTTCAAAGATGTGAGTGTTGGAGTGAATGGTGATGGGGGAGTGTAACTGAAGAAACAGGTGATCAGCATAAAATCTCTTTTGCCTTCTCCAGCATCATATAGGTCATTTACATAAGTATTGCATCATTATACCTAATTTTTAATCTTCAAAATAAAACCATTATAAGATAATAACACCATTTTATAGCTCCTATTACATGTCACTTTTTTATACTTGCTGATTTGCATATTTAAAACCCAGTGTGAGTGTGACTGGCTGGCAAGACTCTGGGTGGCTTCCTAGCTGTCTTTGCCCTGAGCCCTTAGGTAGGGGACTGCTTGTCAGGTGCCTGACTTATACTAAACTTTCATGGAAAAAAGGTCATTTCTTATGAGTCCAATGAAGACAAGATGACTTCTGAGTTACCTTCTAGCTCCAACATCCTAGAATTTGTGAACTGGGTATGGTAGCATCCTCCTATAATCCCAGTACTTGGGAGGCTGAGACTGGAGGATTGCAAGTTCGAAGCCAGCTTCAGTAACTCAGTAAGGCCCTCAGCAACATAATGAGACCCTGTTTCAAAATAAAAAAAATAAAATGGGACTGGGGGTGTAGCTCAAAGGTAGAATACCCCTGAGTTCAATCCCCAGTACCAAAAAAAAAAGAAAGAAATTATGATTCTTACAAGTTGACCAATAATTCATATTAATGGGTCAAGCGTACTTTTAAATTATGCACTTGTTTGAGGTGTAGCTAATAAAATAAAGTCAAGGACTGGTCAAAACTCCAGACATGAGTCGATTGGTCTTATTGTCCAAGATTTATTGTTAAGACTCCAATTTAGGGCACTGATAGAGAAGGACGTGTGTATTACACATGGAACAGTCTCAGGGCCTTTAAAGTACTCTTGCTCCATTCAAGCCTCGGAGTTTCCGCAGAGCAGTTTGCAGCTTCTAAATGAGAGTCCTGGACCAGTGACGAATTCATCTCACTAGGGGGTTGTCATGTCTTAGTGGGAGAAGTCCTAGTAGAAGTCTGT
>PVLC010000807.1:0-119777 GCA_004027655.1 Graphiurus murinus
TTTTTTTTACAGTACTAGGGATTGAACTCAGGGGCATTCTACCTCCGAGCTACACCCCCCAGCCCTATTTTTTATTCTTTATTTTGAAACCAGGTCTCACTAAGTTACGGAGTGCCTCACTAGGTAGCTGAGGCTGGCCGAGAACCCGGATCCTCCGGTCTCAGCCTCCCAAATGCTGGGATTACAAGCGTGCACCACCACGCCCGGCTTCAGGCTTATTTTTTTTTAATCTGTATTTTATTTTTAAATCATTTTTATTTTTTTGTTTATTGGCTGTTATTATTATTATTTTTTTTTAATAAGACAACCACCTGTGCCACTGGGCTGTTTGGTATCTGGAGTAAGAGACCACAGGGCCGACTATTTTGCACAGAAGTAGGTCACCGAGCTACCCAGAAGCAAGCCAAAGTTTTTCTCCAGAACATTTTGAATTAAGTCAAACAGCCAGAGGAGTGTGATTAAAGCCCCAGAAACTGCAAACCACCGTGCACGCAAGAACTGTGGCCTGGGCCCGGCTCATTTAAAGAGGTATTACCGTGAGCAAGACAACAGGCAGCACTGCTTCCGAGCTGAGCTTCCCCGTCCTCCCTCCTCCATCCCCCCTCCTCTTCCCGCCGCACCTCTGGTCCTCCCCAACACCAGCGCAGGCACCCACCTCTGACTGCCCCGTACACCTGCTCGGGAGCTCTGGGGTCCAGATTAAAGCCCACTAGAATAACTGGGCCATTGCACTTCAAATTAAATCGCCCCCACAGGCCCTCGTCTTTCCCGTTCCTGGGCTCATTAGGCCTCTGATAATGGAACCGCTCTTCTTGCTAATGGACCAGGCACATGTGAAGGAAGGAAACTGGGCCCTCTACTACCTCACCGAGGAGAAACGGGGAGGAAAAGGTCGCCGACTAAAGCCCCAAAGTTTTTAGTGTCTTGGAAGAACTTTCTCCTGACTGTGGGAGATATGGAGCGTGAAGAATAGATTTGCCGGGATGTACTTGGAGGAGGCCAGATGCGCGCTTGGGCGTCCCCGGGACGGAAGTCCAGAGTTCTGGAATGTATCACCCCAGAAGGTTCCATTGCGGATCTGGTCCACAGGTGGGGACGTGTGAGATCTTGGGACCCAGAAGAGACTTGTGGAAGCTGTAGGGGCGGCTCGCCAGGAAAATTGAAGTGTGCTGGAGCGGCCTGGTTTGTGTTGACGCAGACCGCGTGGACCCCGGGCTCTGAACCAGGCTTCCCTCTCCAGGCGTGTGAACAACTTTGATGGTAACAAGACAACTGGAAACAGGAGTTTACCAAAATGCGGAGGCCTTTGGCTCTGTATACAGTGCCTGGCCTTCACAAATCTGTAGCAGCTGGAAAATAGGAAAGTTCTGGACTTGGCCCATTTTCTAAGTTTGGACTCTGTTGATGCACGACCCCCCACCCTCCTGCTGGAGGCTACACCAGGGACCCTGGAAAAAAGGGAGTGTCCCTTATTGCCCACTTTTCTACCTCCAATCATGTTTACTTGCTTAGAAATTAGATCCCCTTAAGAAAGTGAGATCTAAAGCCAGGCGTAGTGGAGCATGCTTGTAATCCCAGCATTTGGAAGGCTGAGACTGGAAGATCCCGGTTCAAGGCCAGCCTCAGCTACCTAGTGAGGCACTCTGCAACTTAGTGTTTCAAAAAATAAAGAATAAAAAATAGGGCTGGGGCTATAGCTCGGAGGTAGAATACCCCTGAGTTCAATCCCCGGTACTGCAAAAAAAAAAAAAAGAAAGAAAGAAAGTGAGATCTAAATGAAAAGGAATTATTTTAGTGTGTGTGTGTGTGTGTGTGTGTGTGTGTGTGTGTGTGTGTGTTACTGAGAATTGAACCTTAGAGGCATTCTATTCTGAGCTATACCCCCAAGCTCTTAAAATTTTTTGTTGTTGTTGTTTTGAAACAAGATCTCACTGGGTCCCTGAAAGTCTGAACAAGTTATTGAGGCTGGTCCTGAACCTTTGATACTCCTGTCTCAGCCTCCCACGTACTGGGATTACAGGTGTGCGCCACCATGCCTGGTTCAAGAAAAGGAGCCAGGGTCCTAGGCATGAACAGAAAGCTAAGGACAGCCCTCACTGTATGTAGACTGTTAAGCCTTTCCTCGAAGTTCGATAGCACAATGGTTATTACTGCAAATTACATAGAAAGGTTGCTGAACGCCTTGCACCCCACAAGACACTGTTCCTAACTGGTCCTGTTAAAACCACTCATGCTAAATTGCGTGGAAACAGAAAGGGACTGGGCTCTGGCCCTGCCTAGCTCACCCAGCCGAGGGTCATTCCTGGCAGAGAATGATGTGAGGGAACTGAGCAGGTACTGCTCAGCCCAGCTCTGCTTTAGTTCCTGACTAGCACTCATGGCCGCTGTTGACATTCTTAGGTGGGTGCACCTCTTTGAGGCCAGCTGAGGACAGTCAGCAATGCAGTGACCCACTGAAGTCCTCCCTCCCTGCTGCGTACCCATCACGAATCCTACAGAAGGATTTCCAAGCATCTGGAAAGCCTGCCATTTGAGTGGCCCCAAAGGGATGTACAGGGTACAGGATTATAGGTGGGACACAGAACTTTCACAACCTATGGCCCTAACTGGTCTGGTCACATCCCACGTTGGGGGATAAAGAGGGAGCCATCACTATGGCAACCAAATAAATATAAAACACAACTAGGAGTCAGGCGCCCCTATGACTCAGCTGTCTTACTCTCCCCCCTCCACGTCTGTCCAGAGCACTGAGGATCTTAGGATCCCTCTATGCATTTTCGAGGAAAGTTCCAGGTTAATAAATGCTGTTTAAGACAATATGAGCCAGGCATGGTGGCATATGCCTGTAATCCCAGTACAGAAGGTTGAGACAAGAGGATCCCAGGTTTTCTGAAACTGAGATTCAGAAAAGTTAGCAGTTGGCCCAAGATCACTGACAGTATGTAGCAACCTCAAGATATAATCCCAGTCCCTCTAAGCCACTCTTGGACTTCAGTACCCCCCTAGGAGCACTTGAGAGCTAAACTAAAATGCTTAACAGGCGGGCAATGCTTAATCTGAAACCTTAATCACTGCAGACGATTTGCGCACTGCACCGACAGGAAGGTATACCTGGGAACCCTCTCAAATGACCAGGTAAGCCGGGCATGATGGCGCACACTTGAAATCCCAGTACTTGGGAGGCTGAGACAGGAGGATCACAGGTTCATGGCCAGCATCAACTACTTAGTGAGGCCCTCCGCAAATTGGTGAGACCCTGCTCCAAAATAAAGCATAAAAAATAGGGCTGGGGGACCAGCCTCAGCTACTTAGTGAGGCTCTCCGCAACTTAGTGAGACCCTGTTTCAAAATAAAGAATTAAAAAAAAATAAATAAGACTGGGGGTGTAGCTCAGAGGTAGAATGCCCCTGGGCTCAATTCCTAGTACCAAAAAAAAAAAAAAAAAAAAAAAAAAAAAAAAAAAACAAGGGCTGGGGGTGTAGCTCTGAGGTAGAATGCCCCTGGGTTCCATCCCCAGTAATGCAAAAGATAAAAAATAAAAAACATAAAAATTACCAGGCAATCACCCCCAGGCTCTATGAATGGTCTTCTCATTTTTGTGAGGAGTTAGCTAGTCTTTTCTCTGCACAGAGAGGGTAGGTGACAGTCCTCCAGCACACTTCCTCATCCACGCTAGCAGGGGCCAGCTGTCCTTGGGGCCAGACGCCCTCCCAGTCGCCTGCAGGGACCCAGGGATGTTCTGAACTCTTGGCTGAGCTAGGCTCCTGGTTGTGCTCACTAGAGTACCTGGACGCAGATGCGATCTTTCTCTTGATGATCACGCCATCTTGTGGCACAGATGTGGTCATCTCCTGGTCTCCAGGGCCTTGGCTGATTCTCCCTCTCACATGTGCAAGATTTCCCAGCCACATGGTCAGTTCCACTTCACTTGGGACTCTTCAGCATGGGCACCTGCAGCTACGGGCATCAAGGGAGACGGTAGGAAACCCTCCCTCCTGCTCCCCCTACTTGGAATTCAAAAGCGCCAGGAGAGAGAGATGGGGAGCGGGTTGGCTGTGCTGTGGGTAAAACTTGGGGGAGGTCATTCAGAGCTGAGTTCTAGTCCCAGGATGCCCCCCGAGAAGCTTCGTGACCTTGAGCCTCGGTTTCCCATCTGCAGACTGAGGGAGATTGGACTTTGTTAGTGGAGTCAAACTGTGATCTGAGGAGCAAGACAGGCCCACGCGCCTGGAGGTGACACTGTTGTCCTGGTCTCACCAATGCCCAGAGCCCGTGCGCATGCGCCCAAGACCTGCACGTCAATGCACAGGAGAGAAAGGCAAGATGCAGAAGCAACGGGGAGGAGGAGGTAGATACCACCAAGCGGCTCCACTTTTCTCTCTGCCACTTACAGAGTTTCAAGGGGGGTCTGCAGCTCTGGAAAGTTCCACCATTACTGGCCTCGATGTCCTCTGGGTCCTTCTGGCTACTGGTTGCTCTGTCAGTAGGAGGCCCTGGCTATACTCGTCCTCCCTACCTGGCTGCCACGGAAACAGCGCGCCTCAGTGGGCCACCTCCTATTGGTTAGCAGAAGCTGGATGCTGGGTTTCACGGTACCAAGACAATTCCAAGCCTCTGAAAAGCATCATGGTAAAATTCACAGTGACCTTGGCAGTACCCGGTTCCGATGGTGCGTCCTGCCCAAAGGCACACAGCCAGCCTGTGCTGAGCCAGGCGGGCCCCTGTTCGCACCGAGTCCTGGCTCAGACCCACAGCTTGCTTGCTCTGGCGCCTTCATGAGCCACCCTGCCCTGGGCTGGAGGACAAGTGGACGGGGGACCCCTCACCCCTCCCTGCTGCATCCACCAGCCGCAGTCCCCAGCGGGTCCTGGCCGCTTGCAGTGTGGACGCGGCCAGGAGCTCCTGCAGTGTGTCAGAGAGTCCTGGGCTCGGCTCTGCGTCCCCACCGTGCGAGGCAGCTCCAAGAAGCGTACTATCTGCAGATGTCGCTTTGAAAGCTGATTTGCAAAAGCAAATTCAATGAAAACAGTATCCAATTGAGGCTGCGAGGGAGTTTAACGGGCAGAATGTAATTACTCAGGTTGGAACGTGGCCAAGACATTGGTGCTCCTGGGGAGGCTGCCTGACCGGTCTCAGCAGCAGAAGCAGGAGGGCAAAGGCAGCGGCCCCTCCTCCCCCAGAGAGGGGACAGAGGAGCCAACTGGGATCCTGGGTCTGACACCTGGCCTCCCCACCTCCTGCTTCCTTCCAGGTGTGCTGGGTTTGCTGAGCTCTCTCCGCCGCCACACCTGCTCTGCAGGTTCCCAAGGCAAGGTGGTCTCAGCCAGGAGCCCGCCATAGAGACAGACACCTTCTGAGGCCCCAAAACAGGGTGTGAGGGACCCTGACATGAAGGACGTCCGGATCATTATTGTCCTAGGTCCTCAATGCACTTGACTCTGAGAAAGGGATTCAGAAGCCAGCTGCTCGGGGACCGTGGAGACAGCCGAGGTCTAGATTCTTTGAGGGCTTCCCAGTCATGGTGAAGAAGCCAAGCCTCAGACGCCATGATGGGCAAGGCTATCCAATCACACGTGCATCCCTCCGCTTTCTGCTTTAATTGACGGCTAACTCCTGGCTATCCTCACCTGCCCGCCGAGTGGGGGGTTGAGTTTCATAACCTGTGGACCCCCTCAGCGTGGGGACTTGGGGCTGCCCCAGGGCAGTGGAAAGAGGCCCCGAGACTGCAGTCAGGGAAGGAGGACTGCAGCGTGCCTTGGGAGCCCAGAGGAAGGAATGACTCCTTCCGCCCGGGGGGATCCGGGAGGACTCAGAGAGTAGGTGACATTGGAGCTGGGAGTGTCGAGCACATCATTAAGAACTGGCACACAGCTTTCCCAGCTGGGCTGAGAACATTTCTCAGCTCCCCCAGGGCAGAGGAGCTTTCTGCAGTCAGGGCCAGGCTCCATGGGGACATGGGTCACACCAGGCCGCATCCCCGCAGCTCACTGATTGGTAGTGGTGGGAAGGGTGCAGTTCAAGGCTCAGCCTCAGCCTCACCCTTCCTTCTAATTTGTAGCCTGGCTACAGCTCTGATTCACTAATGGTTTCCTTCTATACATGGCTCCTTCATGCACCGTGTTCCCCTTTCCATAGCAGTCACAGTACCACCCCACTCCCACATTTTAAAACACACACAAGAGAGAAGAACTTAATAATTCTCTATCACCTAAATTTCCCAACTTTCAGCTCATGTCCAGTCTTGCTTTGCCGACAACCTCTTCCCATTTCCCTGACCTCTGTCCCAAACATCCTATCATTCTGCCCACGAAATGCTTCCAAATATGTCTCCAAAATATCAGAGTTTTCTTAACACATATCCATGATACTGTTACCGTTTCTTTAAAAAGTGATTTTGAGTTCTGAATTCCCGGGGTCCAGCCCTTGAGGCAGCGGGGTCGGGAGTTCCTCGATAGTTGTGGATTGAGACGAGGTTTCGAGAATACGCTCACACCAAATGCAGTGAAGAAGTGCATCTGTTTTATTTTTTGTCAGTCGTTGTTTTATACTTTTTTTTTTTTAACAATGAGGCATATAGAACAGGAATTTTTAGACTTGTTTTTCCAAAGGTTTTCCATTAGTTAAAATTTTTACAATTTTGTTTAGCCCCTTTAAGCAGTGTTTTCTCTTATCTCAGGTAGTTAGCGGGTTCCAGGAAGACCAGGGCAAAAGAGTAGCTAGTTAGATAAACTAGCAAAGCCTGTTTCTAGACTAATGCTTGTAAAAGGTTAATGCATTGGGTTGTCTCCAGGCACTGCTTGTTTTCAGCTAAGAGATCAGTATCTGTCAGGCCACATGTTTCCAAGAAGTTTTCCTTTATAATCAATATGAAAGTAAAACCCAAAGCACCCAAAATTTCCAGAATATAATAATGCAAAGTGGGATATGCCACGCATTCCTTCTTTTGGAATCGTCTGCCTTGCAGGACTCCAGCGGACCGATCCTTGCTCAAGATCCAGCTATTATGGTGTTGTGGCACTGAATATTACCACCAAATATCCAGTCAGTGATCCTTTAGTCTGGATTGGCCGACTGCATCTCCCAGGGTGTCATTTAACCTGCATCCTGTCCCTTGAGCTTCCTTAAATTGACATGTAGATAGAGAGACTTAATCAGATTTGGGTGTGGTCATTTTGGGCAAGAAGCTTCCCGGATAGTGATGCTCCTCTTCCATCAGGAGCTGCGTGCTCTTTGTGTGATGTTAGGAGAAGCTTTGAAGATCGCTGCTCAGAGCCACTCACTCAGTAGAGGTTGCCGCTTGGTGATGCTCTGACCTGGTCCTTCTTTCCCTGGTTATTACCTGGAATGTTTCCAAGATGAGGAACTTCATCAGGAAAAGCAGAACGAATGTTCAGTTCTCTCTTTCCTTATACTAATTTCCCAAAGAATGAGTTGCATCCGTGACACCCTCCCAAAGTGGCCAATGTGGGTGTTATTTTTAGCAGTTATCAAGGCTTGGACGTCACCATATTTGATGTATCTTAATCCCTTTCAGTCAGTCCCTTACAGTTACTGTCCTAATTGTTGGGTGGAGAGGTATGTGGGGGAGAGGGTACTAGAAATTGAACCCAGAGCCTTTTTTTTTTGTAGTACTAGGAATTGAACCAGGGGTTTCTATGTCTGAGCTCCACCCCCAGCCTTTTTTATTTTTCATTTTGAAACAGGATCTTGCTAGGTTGAGGAGAGTCTCACTAAGTTGCTGAGGCTGTCCTCGAACCTGCAATCTTCCTGTCTCAACTTCCTAAGTACTGTGCACCACTGTGCCCAGCTGAAATCAGTATATTAAAGCAACACATCCCAGGAATTCTCTGCACCTGAGGTGCTAGTAACAATATCAGTTAAAAGCACAGAATAATGTAGTATCCAGACAAAGAAAAGTATATACAGCACCATACCAAGGAGAACTGTATCATTGAGAGTAAAGCTGGGAGGTCCAGTCAGCAGCCTCCCTGGAGTCCTGGTCAGAAAGATGGGATCTGGGCAGTGCATCCACTCCACGGGTGAGGCCTCAAAGAGATGCCTCGGCCAGCCTGGACTTTGTGTGAACTCATTAGGGTAAGCCTTTGGCAGTGGCCCAAGGTGGCCAGCCTTGAGCCGGTGGTCAGATGTTTCATTAAGCCAATTTTTTTCTGGTGTTGTAGCCCCAGAAAGCCTAGTAAGCAGGCTGATGTATTAAGTATGTTAAGTAGTTAAAAAAAAAAAAAAAGGAAACAAACTAAGAAAAACAAAGTGAAGCCGGGTGTGGTGGCCCACACTTGTAATCCCAGTACGTGGGAGTCTGAGCCAGGAGGATCACAGGTTCGCGGCCAGCTTCAGTGACTTAGTGAGACCCTATTTCAAAATAAAAAGTAAAATAGGGCTGGGAGTGTAGTTCAGAGGTAGAATGCCTCAAGTTCAATCCCCAGTATTACCAAAAAAAAGATTAAATTAAGGGACGGGAGAGGAGGGAGCAAAGAGCATGACTACCTCCTCACCTCTCCATTCCTAGGAAAACAAGGTAAGAAAAACTGAGGAGAGACGATTAAGGGAAAGGGGAGGAAGTCCACAGAGAGACACACCCATATCCCTGCAGAGCCCTGTCTGAGTGTGTCTGCAGGTGTGCCACGTGCATGCATGTCTGCATACACACATGCATGCAATCGTGGCCTGGTGTACACACGCACGGTTGTGCACGCATAACACCATGTCTGTGTGTGCACATGTGACCAGGACCCTTCTGAAGCCGGTCTCCTGCCCGACCTTGCCAACCCGGACAGAATCACTCAGAGTCAGCCCTTCCCTGAGACTTCCACCAGGACATGGCAGGACCACTGGACTCTGCTCTTTCCAGAGATACCGTGATGGTCTCCTTCAAGGTCTCAGTGTTCTAAACCAGATGTGACCCACATCTGGAACAAAGAGGCACAAATGACTAGAGACAGTGTTCCCATCCCGATGTGGTGGCCAGACGGGAAGCCAAAGGTGAACTTGACATGTAACTTTGCCAGGGAAGAACCTTCCCACTGAGCAGCAGTGAGGAAGAATGCCCGGCAGGGACACCTGCTGGTCCCCAGGGCAGGACAATCCACCCACCCAGCAGGAGTGACCGCCAGTCCCAGGGAAGCCACTGGCTCAGCAACTTGGTCAGCTACCCTGAGCAGCCACAACGCTTGCTGTCCACCACTGTGGGGCCCGGGGTCCATGTCAGGGCCCTGTCCTCAGGGCCAGCTGTGCAGGAGAGAAAGCGCTGCTGTTTCAAAGGAAGCCCCACTGCAGCTTCTCGGGCTAGTTGGTGAGTGATGAAATTGAGCCTCAGGGCAAGTGAGCATTTCTTCTGAAAAACAACAACAGTAATAATAAAACCCACTCTCGCTGGGATTTCCTGTGTCTTTGGGGTTTGAAAGACATGCCCAGCCCTTCCCCCAAAACACATCATGCCCAGCTAACAGGGTTTTGGGTGAAGCGGGGTTAGATACTCCACATAATACAGAAGAGCAGTTCAAGCAAACAAAAGCCAACCAAGGCCTTGAAATTTCCCCTGAAGGATGGAAGGGCTGGGGGCTGGGGGAGTCCTGGAGTGAAGGAAAGAGATCACAGCACCACTGGAAGATGGCAGATGGGAGGTCTCGGGTGGTGGATGGGGCCCTTAGGACCAGGGTAACTACATTTTAAGTTGCCGCCCATCTGCCACCCCAGACCATCAGGAAGCAGCCCTGAGCTAGTGTGCATTGCAGGAGGAGGAAGAACACAGAGAAAACGGGCCACGTTACAGAGCTGTGGCAGCTGGGGACCAGAGTTGGAGGACGAAGGGCAGATTGGCACCGGAAGATGTCAGCAAAGCACACTGCAGCTTGGTCTGTTGCCCCAACAACCCCCAGACCACCCCAACTGTTCCAGAGGAAAACGACCCTTGGAACAGGGAGACTCGGGTGCTCTTCCTCCAGTGGAGGGCAAATGGGATCCAGGGTTGCTTTATGAGTTGGTAAAGGAATGGCGTCATCTCCCCCCACTCCGAATGGCTGGGGCGCTGAGGGACATCTCAGAGCTGCCAGTTGTGTCACCGGTATTTCCTGATCGAAGGAAGTGGCCACTAGAATAGAGGGGAACCCCCTCCTATGGTGCCCAGCCCTGACCTCAAATACTGAGTCACCCACTACAGGGTATTGTGGGGGCTGAGCGAGGGAGGAGGTTCTTAGCAACGGAGGCACCCCACGCCCTGCACAACCGCATCAAAGACAGGAGCATTCTAACAGTGGCTCTAAAATGCCAGCCCTCGCTCAGTCCTGCTCCCGGCCCCCTTCCGGCAGGGCCCTGAGCCTCTGTTTTCCTGGTGCCATGGGGATTGGTCCTCACCCGCCCTCCAGGGAGGGGGCCTGACTGTCCCAGGTACTGGCGCAGGTGCCTTGCGAGGGACGCGTGAGCCGGTCTTCATCCCTAGCACTTGACGGGAAAGTGCTTCTGGACTTCTGGGGAGGAGCTAATTCCCTGTGGCTTTCCTCCCCGCTCACCCTGCAAGGCTTCCGGACCAGATGCTCTGAGACCTCGGGATTCTGAGAGCTCTCCTCCCCGCTGAGGGCCCCAAGCTCAGAAAGGTGGGCCGAGGTCACCCTCTGGGGTCCCAGGAAGCTCTTTATGGTCAGCTTGCTTTTTTATTTCATTATTTCCAGTGAGCTCGAGGTCAGGATCCTCTGCTGATTTCTATCAGCCTCTGCCTGAAGAGAGGCTTCCTGGGCCAAGCGGGTCCCCCTCATTCTGGTGTCATGTTCTGGAGACCTGTTGTGGACAGAGGTCCTGGATGATGCTCTGTTCTTGGCCTTGCTGGGTTCCCCCTGCTTTCTTCGGAGGTCAGTCACTTGTTCCAAGGAGGCTGAGCGTGGCGTGGAGCACACCGTCAGCACGTCAGAACCAACGTCGAAGGGAACAGCCCACTGTCTACCCATGTCCCTCCCTCCTCTCTTTGTGTGCTTGCAGAGACCTCGGGGTTTAAATGGGTCCTCCGTCACTACCAGGAACGAAGTGAGAAGCCATTTCCAAATCCTTTCTGAACAAATTCCAGATTAAGATTTTGCGTCCTGAAAACCATCACCCAGTAACCTGTCTTTCTTGTCACATGTTCATGACACAAAGCCAGGCCCCCAAGATGGCCCTGGTACTGGAAGGCCTCCAGTCTAGCACAGAGAGGTGTCACAGGCCAGGAGCCAGAGAGCAAAGGAGGTTGTTATGTTTTTCTGCAGAAAATTCCAGAACCTTTTACCCTCCTCTGAAGCCCCTTGGCCCTGAGTTTGATGGGGGGCTGCTCCGTCTTCTGCCATCAGGTTTGGACAGCCCAGCATGGCAGCCTTTTGACACCAAGTAATAGTTGTCAGAAGAGGGTCGGGGCTTCACCAGTTGAGGAAACACAAGAACATCCTTCGGGGGAAAGGAAGTCCTGCCCAGTAGCAGGCCGGGGAGCCTTCCCCGGCTGACAGATGAGTCCTTGCTGCCTCATCAAGAAGTTTGACGTGGTGACACTCCCTCTGCCGTCACCTTGAATGAAGGGAGCTGCTTAGCCCTCCTGCAGAGCGGTGCCTGGCAGATGGTTTCAAACGCGGAAATAATAAAAGGCAATTCACAGTTACCTTTGTCTTAACACAAAAGGAACAAATAACCACAGAAAATTGGGAGATTATAGCAAAGCACACAGGTGAAATAAACCATCCATAATTTCACCCCTGGGAGATGCCTCCGTTATGGTGTGGAATCCTCCAGTCTTTGTCAATGCTACATATGCATGCACAAATATACCACGTGCATAAGCTCCTGTATGCAGTGATGATTTGTAAGAAAACACTGTTGTATATAACAGAAGTCAATTACCAGTATAAGAAAAGAGGCCAGGGGATCATGGGCGTTTTCATATTTAAATGTTTATTTTTAGGCCTCTTTCATATCTTTAGCAGCCTTTTCCAAACGATGTTTCACAAAAGAAAGAAAATACAAGCCGGGCGTGGTGGCGCACGCTTGTAATCCCAGCATTCGGGAGGCTGAGACCGGAGAATCCGGGTTCGCGGCCAGCCTCAGCTACCTAGTGAGGCACTCGCAACTTAGTGAGACTCGGTTTCAAAATAAAGAATAAAAAATAGGGCTGGGGGTATAGCTCGGAGGTAGAATGCCCCTGAGTTCAATCCCCAGTACCGAAAAAAAAAAAAAAAAAGAACTGAGATATTGTAGACCCCATAAGGATTCAAAGTGTGAAGTCCAGAGCAAAGAAATGGATACACTTTGTTTAGCCACCATAAGTGACCAGCAACCGTATCTTTTGACAACAACACCAATGGGTACTGATCAATAGCGTGTAGGGAATCGTGTTTCCTTAAGGCGGGGTACAAATCTTTCCATTTCCCCTGGGGCTCAGGAGAGGCCAATCCAGTGTCACTGGAAGGATTTGGAGAGCAAGAAAGAGAAGGAAAGGGGCTGTGATTCTAGGTAATAAAGTACATTCTCCCCAAGTCCTCCAGGTTGGAGGATGAGGGAGAGGACATAAAAGAATAAAAATCCTCAGTTCCCTAAGACATGGATAAGGTGGCTGTCTCTCTAGAACTTTCTCTCACTTTCTCAGTCTCACCAAATGGGAGGGGGCGGTGACAGGCAATGGGTGGGGAAAAGAGACACTCAGGCCTCCTCTTTGTATGTAGGGTTCTGCTCTTTTTATAAAACTAGGATCACACTGTACTGCTTCCTTTTGTAATTTGCTTTGTTTGCTCAGTAGATCGTGAGATTTGTTCAAACCTTGAAATAGACTGTTTCTTAAAAACAGCCTTATTGAAGTGTCATTGATTTCAAAACCCCTGCATGTATTTTTTTTTTTTTTTTTTGGCAGTACTGGGGATTGAACTCAGGGGCATTCTACCTCCGAGCTACACCCCTAGCCCTATTTTTTATTCTTTATTTTGAAACCGAGTCTCACTAAGTTGCGGAGTGCCTCACTAGGTAGCTGAGGCTGGCCTCGAACCCGGATCCTCTGGTCTCAGCCTCCCAAATGCTGGGATTACAAGCGTGTGCCACCACGCCCAGCTTCCCTGCATGTATTTAATGCCCACAATTTGATGGGTTTGGACAGGTGCACACACCTGTGATAGCATCAGCACTCCAAGGTGACAGACACATCCTCACCTCCGAAGTTGCCCTGTGTCCTGTGTTGCTGTGGGTCCCAGGTGCAGACTGCAGTGCGAGGCAGACTTCCCCTTGCGTTCACTCATAAGTTCCTGCTCACCTGTGTCCTGGAGGGCTTTTTTTTTTTTTTTTTTTTTTTTTTTTTTTTTTTTTTTTTTTTTTTTTTTTTTTTTGCGGTACTGGGGATTGAACTCAGGGGCATTCTACCTCCGAGCTATACCCCCAGCCCTATTTTTATTCTTTATTTTGAAACCGAGTCTCACTAAGTTGCCGAGTGCCTCACTAGGTAGCTGAGGCTGGTCGCGAACCCGGATCCTCCAGTCTCAGCCTCCCAAATGCTGGGATTACAAGCGTGCGCCACCACGCCCGGCTTCCTGGAGAGCTTTTGATGCTGCCCAGTGACACAGGACAGTTCTGGCCAAAACCACCCAGCAGACTCGTATGCCACCTCGTAACTTACAACTGCACTTTCTTCAATGAGAGGTGAGCCCCTCTCCAAGCTTGTCCTTCTTTGAATACTCTACCTTAGCTCTAGGGCTCCCAGTAGAGTTCTCTTCATTTGTCTGTGTATTTTTTGTTTGTTTGGTTGGTTTGGTTTGGTTTTGGTACTGGCGATTGAACACAGGAGTATTATAACTTCAAGCTACACCCCCCAGCCCTTTCCATTTTTTATTTTGAAACAGAGTTTAAGTTGCTAAGGGTCTCGATAAGTTGCTGAGATTGGCCTCTAACCTGTGATCTTTTTGTCTCAAGCTCCCAATTACTGGGATTATAGGTGTGCACTACCATACCCATACCCAGCTCCCAGCTCTCTCCATCTTGATAGTCACTCTATTATCACTGCTTAATAAAGTTTTTTTTTTTTTTTTTTTTGGTGGTGGTATGGGAAATGGAACCCAGGGCCCTTCTACCTCCAGGCTACACTCCCAGACCTATTTTATCATTTATTTGGAAATAAGGTCTCGCTATGTTGCTGGGGGACTCACTAAGTTGCTGAAGCTGGCTTCAAACCTACACTCCTCCTCTGTCAGCCTCCCAATTACTGGGATGACAGGCATGCACCACCATGCCCAGCTTTAATAATTCTTTATACTTATCTTGCCTGGTTCATATTATCGTACAATTTCTGTCTCCTGATTGGACCCAGACTAAAATATCCAAAGAGGGTAGTGTTTTCGGCATTATCTCTGAAGTGTTTAAATTTGCAGTTGAACAGATGGAAAGGCTAGAATGAAACCTGTATTTATTCAAATGGCAGATACTTACTGAGCAGCTCTAGTTACGGTGATTAGATCCCGGAATCATCTTTATTAAATGTTTATTATGTGATATAACTCATTTAATCAGCCCCGTGAGCAGGCAACAGTCCCTTCTTGACAGGTGGTCAGCTGAGATTCAGAAAGGGCAAATAAGATCCCCGTGGGATTCACACCTGGGCTGAGTTTCGCTCCCTGCTGCCTCCCATTTACTCTCCCAAACCATTTCCAGACGTGGCTGCTACATTGTCACCATCAGTGACTGTTGGAATTCTCTGTTGTAACAGGTAAGAGAAAAACAAGGATTCAGAGTAGAGATGAAGGTCTCATGGAATTTAGAAATAGCTCTCATGAGGGACAGTGAGCAGAGCTGAGAATACAGAGTCTAGAAAGTTCTGTGTGACACGTTTGTTGATTCTACCCAGAGGAAGGGGGCTCTCCCTGAAGCAACACAGAGACAGGACAAGAGTAAGTCTGTGAAAGACAGGCATCTTCTGTCCTAACTTATTATGGGTAGTCCTGATTTTATATTATTCCACTCTTATTTTTATTTTGTGTATGAGTGTGTGTGTGTGTGTGTGTGTGTGTGTGTGTGTGTGTGTTAACTAGGGATTGAACTCAGGGGTGTTCTACCTCTGAGCTACACCCCCAGCCTAATTATATTTATTTGTTTTGAAACACGGTCTCACTAAGTTGCTGAGGGTCTTGCCAAGTTGCTGAGACTGGTCTTGAACCTGTAATCCTCCTATCTCAGCCCCACAAGTACTGGGATTACAGGCCACCATTCCTGGCTGTTCCACTCTTTTCAACATAGATCATAAAGTGAATAGTCAGTAAATTTAATTCTTATTTTTTTTTTCTGTGTGTGTGACTCTTTGTAAAAATACCTTAACTATTCAGAATCAACAAAGTCTTGATTCTGGATTTGGGAGGTACCCAAATCTGTGCCCAAAGGAAGTCAATTTTTCTTCAAATAGGCCAGCTGGAGGTAGACCATCACCCTGCTATGGGGTTTCTCTCTGGAGAATGAGACTGGGTCCAGAGGAAGGAGAGAGAAACTTGCAAGCCAACAGGAATGGAAATGGTGGAGAGCCTTCTTCCTGAAGAGCCCAAGAACAAAAGATTCAACCTCCACGTGGCCATTTCACTACCCCAGACATCCACAAGCCCCGGAGCAGAAGGCGGGGCCTTGGACACCCTCTGCAGAGGCACAAAGAACCCCTCACTCCCTTACCAACAAGGAACTGAACAAGGAAGGGGTCCTGGGGGGTGAAGGTCTGAGATCCAGGTGCAGTCAGGGCCGGTTCCCTTTGAGGGCTGCGAGGGAGGACCCATTTCATACCCCAGCACCCCTGGTCTCTGGAGGTTCACCCCAGCTCATAGATCTCTGTACTCATGTTCACTTGGCCTCTCCCTGTACCCAAATCCCCATGTGTATAAGGATACTGGTTATATAAAATGCCCTCATGGCCTCATTTTAGCTTGTGACTACCTCTGTAAAGACCTTCTCTCTAAATAGTCACATTCTGAGATGCTGGGGTTCAGACTTCAGCATGTAAATTTGGGGGTGACAAGATTCAGTTCACAATAAGGAGGCAGCAGTGGCCTGGTCACCACTGTTCAGAAACACCAGCTTTATGCTACAAAGGTGCTAGGGGTGAACAGGGTGCTCCCTTCCAACTCAGCCCAAAGGCCTGCTGTGCTTAGAGACAGAGCTATTAGGTCAGATCAAATAGGTGTAGGATAGAAGATATAAGTAGATAGAAAGGAGACAGACAGGAAGAAAAAGTAAAATATAACTTAAATATGAAAAACCTGGAACTGAAGTGCTTCAGCCTCTACTCCACAAACGAGTTCTCTTTTCCAGGCCTGACTCTCCCAAATTCCTGTGAAATCTATAGATCTTAGGGTTAACTAAAAGAAACTATAATTGCCCTGTGCATTGATAACAAGACAGGTACGATATTTTGAGAAACCTATAATTTAGGACACTCTCCAGCTTCTCTGTCAATCAACTAATGAGGACCCCAATCAGCCTGAAGACCCTAAGGTTGACCAGATGACCATAAACTGCCTCAGGACTACCGGGATGAGATCATCCTCACACACCTCCGCTAGCCTACCCCTCACTCAAGTCCCTTGTAAGAAGAGAGCCCTGCACTCCCCAATATTCCTTCCTTGTCTTGAGGCAGCCTGCATTCTCTCTGGAATGTGTATTTCTTCCCTTTTCTCCAAATAAACCTCTGTCCATGACTCTGACTGGCATGTGCTAAAATTCTTTTCCGTCACGTTAGCTGAGGACCCTGCAGCTCCTGAGTTCCTGAGCTGAGGATTCACCCCAACAAAATGAGGTCATATGGGTGCGTCCTGAGTCCTTAGTCCTGGTGCCCTTGAGAGAACAGGAAGAGAGACATCCCTTTCTCTGTGTCAGAGGCAGCTGTCTGCAAGGCAGGAAGAGGGGCCTCCCCAGGAACTGAACTGGCTAGCGACCTGATCCTGGACTTCAGCCTCCCCAGCCACGAGAAATAAATGCCTGCTTAAACCACCCCGTCTGTGGCATTTTGCTACGGCAGCCAAGCAGACCAACCCAAAGGGGAACGATATTAACAAGAAAGGAGCCTGCTGCTGGTGCTCTAATCAAAAGAATCTGGGACCCCAACAAGTGAGAC
This sequence comes from Graphiurus murinus, assembly GCA_004027655.1. Lineage (NCBI taxonomy): Eukaryota > Metazoa > Chordata > Mammalia > Rodentia > Gliridae > Graphiurus > Graphiurus murinus. The sequence goes on from PVLC010000807.1 coordinate 17,096, forward strand.
CTGCTGACTTAACTGCTAGGAATAGCTCGAAGACGGGACCAGAAACTTCAGAGAGAGGTAAAGGGCCCTGGGGAGCCGCACCTTGCCTGCTGAGGAGAAGACCCCAGGGGAGCCTGGGGGGAGGTTCGCACCTTCTCTGAGCTCTGTGGATTTGTAGTTGGCGGTGATGAAGTTGGTGGCAGGCAGAATTCCACACCCTGGCCAGGGTGCAAAAGGCTTTCTGCCACAGATCGTCACAGGTCTCTGCCTGTCCCTCCGCCATGGCCCTAAGGGGCCGTGGCGGACAGGGAAACAGCAGCCGAGAGCAGTAGTCTGTTCCCAGGCTCTTCAGATCAGGTGTTGCATTACCAGAAAGTGCCCAGTAAGCACCACCTCGTGTGTGTTTATCTGTCTATAAGATAAATATATGCACTACTGTGCCAGAGATGGAGTGCGTGTAATAAAACACGGACCCGATGGTAATGCTTAGGGGATAAGATGAAAATGCATCTAAATGAAGGGTCTAATGTTGTCTTCCTGCATTCCAGAGAGCCATCATGTCCCCCAGGGGCACTTCTCCCCACTTAATCAGGTTACTGACCATGCTCATGGGTGTTCTCACGACGCCCCAATCAGCTAGCTCTTCACCTCCTCCTGAGGGGCTAGGTTGGACACCTATGCCAGGGGTTCCTGCGATGGGAGGGTTGGTGAGAAAGCTGTCTGAGAGTCTTGGACAGAGTCTACTGATATAGAAAAGGGCCATTTTCATGCCTGCCTCTCAGGTTTTATGAAGATTAAATGGAGAATGCATGTAAATCCCTTGAAAGAATAGTGTGAAATGGACAATCAATAAGTAGTAGGGTGTCTGTTGTCATAGCTATCATTGCCAAGACCAGTGGGGATGGGATTCTTGTTGAGAATGGTCACCCTGAAGAAGGGATGTCCCTCTGTTAATACCCTTACCCGATCTGACTCAAATCATGAGCTGCCTAATTTTTTGAAACAATGCCTAATTTTCAGGACAGCAGAGATTTCAGGAAAGACATCCTGGTATGAACCTCCAATCCCAAGGATAAGCAAGGTGGGGTTGAGGCAGGGAATTGTACTCCACTATCTATTTTCCCCTTTGTTCTTTTAGCAATGAAATTCCTTGAGGGTTAGCTGGGCACATGGCATCCCAATTAGGAACTACACTTCCCAAACAACCTTGCAGTGACCTGTGACCCCGTGGCTAAGTTTTGGCCCGTGGACTGTGATCAGAAGAGACTTGTGCAAGTTACAGGTTGTTATCATAAGGAAACCCCTTATCCTCCATTTATTTGTGTTCTGTCTTCGCAGGGACTAGAATCCAGATGTGCTGGAATGATCCAAACTCAACCTTGCAAGCAGAAAAAAAACACTGTCGGGGTGAGAAGGGCAGGAATGGTGACGATCTGGAGTTCCCTAGTGGTCTTCAGAGCAGCGTCACCCCATACCCGGACCTGCTCTGGACAATCTGATCCAGCACCTGCCCCACCACTGAGAAGGGGTCATGTTTGGGCTGAGCTAGGCAATGAACTTATCTCTCAGTGTCAACATGGGGAGCCTCATTTCGGCTGGGTGGAGAAGGTGGGGCGCCATTTGGAAATGCTGGTTACTGGGCCCGATGGGCAATCAGACTCAACCTGGAGCTGTGGCCTATGACGGGAGGGGGAAGGGAAGGGGAAGGGAGGGGTTGGCTCCATGTTGCTTGTCCCTGTGGATGCCTGTCCCAAAGTAAGAGTTGGAAGCTCACCAGAAGCCCACAAGGTGGCTCTGACAGGGAGATCTAGCCTCTCCCCATCCCCTGTGCTTCTTCAGCTTTGGGGTTCACTTCCTATTTTATAAATACAAACAAAGACACGCAGTTTACACATAGACCTCATGTGCTGCGGCTGGGGATGGGAAGGAGGGGCAGGAGATATGGTCACACAGCCAGCCTCCCCAGGTGACGAGGTGTGGCTGGAGCCAGCAGCCACCGTACACCCCACAGCCCGAGGGTGGACACAGGGAAACAGCTCCCTGTCACCCGAGGAAGCACAGGACTCAGTGCACGTTGACCCAGGAAGCTGGAGGCTTTTTGATGAACCAAAATGAGGAGAAATGCACAGAAGAGAAGCAGACCCAGCTCAGGGTCCTGAAAGAAAGATCGTTACAGAAACCCGACATGACACACCGCAGGACTTCTCTGGCCACTGTGGTGACTCAGTGTACGCCTGTCCCCGGCCCTCCTGGAGAGGCGGGCTCGCTTCCCTTCATTCGCCTCTGCAGGCAGGATCTGCAGCCGCCCATGTCCGGGCTGTTCTAGCCTGTCCCACTCACTTCTGGAGTTTGCTTTCTCCTTCAGCGGAATCTTCACCTGCTGTGCAGCAGTTGTGCTTCAGCCACTGCAAATTGATGCGCTCTTGATTGTGGGAGGGAAGCTCAGCCTCTTCCCATAAAGGACTAGAGGGAGTGCATGGAAGGCTGCGTCCAGGGAGGAGCCAGAAATCAGAAAAGCCAAAACCAGAATCCTAGCCGGGGGGTGGTGGCGCACGCTTGTCATCCCAGCACTTGGGAGGCTGAGACAGGAGGATGGCAGGTTCGTGGCCAGGCTTGGCTACTTAGTGAGGCCCTCTGCAACTTAGTGAGGCCCTGTTTCAAAGTAAAGAATAAAAATAGGGCTGTGAGTGTAGCTCAGAGGTAGAATGCCCCTGGGCTCAATCCCTAGTACCCCCATCCAACATGTGTGTGTGTGCGCACACACACACACACACACACACACACACACACACACACACAAACACACACCAGAATCCAGGGCAAGCCAAGCCAAACTGCAAATCACTGAATGTGTTTTCCTACCACTAAAGCTCCGAACCATCACCTGTGTGTGTCCCGGAGGGAAGCTGGACTCCCTGGACCTCACATTCTGCGGTGACTACTGGGTGGCCTGGGGGAAAGGTGGCCTAGGGGATAGCACCCTCCAGACAGAGACGCTGAGAGATGGGAGAAGCTATGAGCCAGACAACAGTTTTATTTATTTATTTATTTATTCATTCATTCATTCATTTATTTTGTGGTACTAGGGATTGAACCCAGAGGCATTCTACCTCTGAGCTACACTCCAAGTCCTATTTTTTTATTCTTTATTTTGAAACAGGATCTCACTAAGTTGCGGAGAGCCTCATAAAGTAGCTGAGGCTGGCCACGAACCTGCTATCCCCCTGTCTCAGCCTCCCAAGTACTGGGATTAGAAGTGTGCGCCACCACGCCTGACTTTTTTCTGTTTTGATATAAAGTATAAATATAAGCCAAGCGCATGGCTGCAATCCCAGTACGTGGAAGGCTGAGACTGGAGGATCACAAGTTTGAGGCCTGTGCGTGGTAACTTAGTGAGGCACTGTTTAAAAACAAAAAGGCTTTCGGGATGGGTATGTAGCTCAGAAGTAGAACACTGCTGAGTTCAATCCGCAGCACCACACACACAAAAAATAATATAAATGCATAAACATACTTATCATGTTAGACTTAACATAGATTTTATTTATGAGAACAATGTGGTACCAACTCAAGAAACACTCTCTCCCTAAAAACCACCACCTAACTACCTTGGGCTAAAAAATGACTTTTTTAGTGCCAGGGATATCAAGGGCAACGTCGCTGATATTTAGGTCTCCTCTCCACTAGCCTGGCATGAAAGAGGCCTCGTTGGCTAATAATTAGCAGATAAAACAAGAAACTCCTGTGCAGGGATCTTAGTCCTCACCTTTTGTTTTCTCTTCCTTTGTGTAATTAAAAAAAAAAAAAATCTGCCAAAAAGCCTAGAGGCTGCACTGCCGCCTTGGCAGCCATCCAATCAGAAAGAAAGTTCACCTTGGTTACCATGGGCAACCAGCACTTGTCCCTCTGCTCTCCCAGGCCTTCTTACAAACACATGTGTCACTGCTATTCAAAGGATGCTCTTTGTTAAAAGAGGACGCCCCGCCTCACACACACCTCCAACTTCCTCCTGGAGGTGGAGGCCGAGGCCCACCGGCTTCATTTTCTTTCCTGATCCTCCGACATTTGGAGCGGAACCGCTGGTGAATGTGCAGCGTTGCGCAGTGACAAGCCAAGGTCAGACCACGGGGCTGCTCAGCCGAGATGTCAACGCTGTCACTTGGAGAAGCAATTTTGTGTACACGAGACCGCCAGTGACAAAATCCTGTTTGCTCTAAAGATGATTTCATAAGCGAATCTCAATCTGAAATATTTTCCACGGAGACAGGATTCTCAAAAATAAGTTCAGACAAGCCACCTGCTAGTTGCCTACACAACAGCCATTCTCTATTTTTTCTTTTTCTTTTTTTTTTTTTTTTTATACCTGGCCACACGCCCGGCACCAGATAACGAATCATGAGAATCCTTTTGCTCATTCCCACAAGCTCTTTTTCATTGGCCAGAGAGTGGTGCTATAACCCACTCTCTGGCCAATGAAACTTCAAGGAAAGTTGGTTGAGAACACTTCTGCAAAAGTGTTTGCTTCTCTTATTAAAGGGATTGACACGACGAGCTCTACTTCATTTTACCTTGAATGCAGACACGACCTACAGAGCTGACGCATCTGCTTTGCAACCCTGAGGCAAAGAACTTGGAAAGTATCTACATTGTTTGAGCTGCTAAACAGAATACCATAGACTGCTGGCTTATAAATAATAGAAATTTTTTTTTTTTTCTCATGGCTCTGGAGGCTGAGAAATGCAAGATCTGGGTGTCAGCAGATCTGGTATCTCGTGAGGGTCTGGTTCCTGGTTCCTGGTTCATAGACAGTCCTCTTCTAACTGTGTCTTTACATGGTAGAAGGGGAGAGGGAGCTCTCTGAAGTCTTTTTTTTTTTTTTTTTTGCGGTACTGGGGATTGAACTCAGGGGTGTTCTACCTCCGAGCTATACCCCCAGCCCTATTTTTATTCTTTATTTTGAAACCGAGTCTCACTAAGTTGTGGAGTGCCTCACTAGGTAGCTGAGGCTGGCCACGAACCCGGATCCTCCGGTCTCAGCCTCCCAAATGCTGGGATTACAAGCGTGCGCCACCACACCCGGCTTCTCTGAGGTCTTTTATAAAGGCACTAATCTCATCCATAAGGGGCGCACCCCGTGACCTAATCACCGCTCAAAAGTCCCACCTCCTAACGCTGTCACTTTAGGGGTGGATTTCAACATAGACTTTTGTGGCTTCATAAACATACATTCTATAGAAGTAAGCATCACAGATTAAAAGAACCCGGGGCCAGGGTGGAGGCCTATGCTTGTAATCCCTGTACTTGGGAGGCTGAGACAGGAGGATCACAGGTTCAAAGCCAGCCCCGGCAATTTAGTGAGGCCCTCTGCAACCTAGTGAGACACTGTTTCCAACTAAAGAAAATAAAATCAGATTGGGGGTACAGATTGGAGGTAGAATGCCTCTGTGTTCAATTCACAGTACCAAAAAATAAAATAAAAGAACTCAGGGTAGAGATGGGTGTGTGGCACACACTTGTAACCCCAAACTGAAACAGGATAAAACAGGAAGATCACAGGTTCAAAGCCAGCCTTGGCAACTTAGCAAGGCTCTCAGCAACCTAGTGAGATTCTGTTTCCAAATAAGAAATAAAATCAGATTGGGGGTATAGCTTGGAGGTAGAATGCCTTTGGGTTCAATCCCTGGTACAAAAAAAAAAAAAAAAAAAAAAAAAAAAAGAACTCAGGGTAGATAGTGAAAGCCAACCTTAAACATCTGGTCATGTGAGAAAAATATCTCCTTTTGTATCCCAGCCATTTACAGATGCTTTCTGTTACTTTGGGCTAAACATAACTCTAAGTTGAACATCATTCGTGGGACACTTTACCACTTTACAACTCTGCTGTCTTGGAAGCCAGGTAAAGGTGAATTTCCAGCCACCTCCCCTCTTCCCCAGCTTTCCTTAGCAGGGCAAACTCAGCTGAGGGGGATGAGACTGAAATTTCCCCATTTGTCCCAGAGATTGTTGTCATTGACCGGTCAAATGGGTTGCACCTGAAATCCAAAGAAAGCCATTGGATGAAATGTAAAAGATGGTGCCAAAGGGCCAGCTCATCCCAGAACCGGGCCACCTGCATCCTGGGAGGTAGTGACCCTCCCAGCATCCAGAAACACAGCCCAACCAGCCACCTTTACCGTGGGAATGGAGGAACCGGCCAGCTGCCCCGGCTGTGTCCACCTGGCAGAGCCACGGCCCGGAGATCCTGTAAGCAGAACATACTCGAATGGGGCCTGAGTGACCATTTTGAAGAAACGATATCATCTCTTGCCACTGGCTTAGTCAGCACTAATTTCAGGGCTTTAAGATAGGGTGCTGGGGGCCGGGCGTGGTGGTGCACGCTTGTAATCCAGCATTCGGGAGGCTGAGACCAGAGGATCCGGGTTCGCGGCCAGCCTCAGCTACCTAGTGAGGCACTCTGCAACTTAGTGAGACTCGGTTTCAAAATAAAGAATTAAAAATAGGGCTGGGGGTATAGCTCGGAGGTAGAATGCCCCTGAGTTCAATCCCCAGTACCGCAAAAAAAAAAAAAAAAAAAAAAAGATAGGGTGCTGGGGGAATGACCTAGGATTTACATGGCACAATCATACACAAGTTTTGTGGTTTGGACAATAATAACCTTAGATGGACCTGATCGTACGTCCACTTAATTCATTTCTTTTACCTACACTGAGCCAGCAAGAGTCTGTCCTTGGTTCAGGGACAGATCTCTTCTTGGGGTCAGCAGAGATCCTCAGTGAAGGTGTTTTCCTTCTGGCTGGTGAAGCTGTGTGGGAAGAAGGCTGTGCAGCACGGAGCTGCCAAGCCCAGGTCTAAGGGGCAGAGCACCACCTGCCCCAGCTCCCCTGCAGAAGGTCGCGGCTCGGCTTCCCTCTTCCACCAACGCCCGGGGTAGAGGAGGCGAGGACTCGTGCTGGCCGATGGCAGCGTGCACACTGCTCTCCTGGCCTGTTCCTCTTTTCTTAGAGATGGAAAAGGGAACAGTGGGCGTCTGAGTCTGCGATGGCTACCATAATACAGTGGCAGACTAGGTGGCTCACGGAGAAACTCAGTTTCCCACAGTATGGAGGCTGGAAGTCCAGGTGCAAGGTGGGCTTCTCCTGAGGCCCGCCTCTTGGTCTGCAGATGGCCGCCGTCTGCCTGTGTCTTCACATGGTCTCCTGCTGTGTGCCTCTGTGTCCTCATCTCTTCTTATACGGACACTAGGCCATATAAGAGACCTACCCCGATGATATAGGATGTCCCCTGAGACACCCTAATGAGCATGATGTACTTACAAGATCACATCAAAGTCAATCACTAAACTGACCTTGAGAAGGAGGGAGAAGGAGGGAGGGGGGTGGAAATTGGGGAAGGGTTAATGAGAAATGTGTGCATGGATGTCTTTACCTACACTAGCTTGTACCCAACAAAGATGTGTGATTAACCCTGTTGTACCCAAGAAATGTATAAAAATAAAAAAAAATTAAAAAAATAAAAAATAGAATGTCCCCTGAGAAGTTTATTGGTGTTGGGAGCTGATGTACTTGAGTCATGGGGGGTGATCACATCGGTACATAAAGCCATCGTAATGCACTTATCAGGCTGGTGGGCGTGGCTGGATGAGGGGGGTCCCGGGGGTGTAGCCTTGGGGATTGTACTTGAGTCTTTGAATCCCCTTGTTCCCTTGCTCTCTCTCTCTCTCTTACCTCATCCTCATCACAATTCAGATGTCTTGATACAGGATGCAGCACTGATATGAAAGATGTAATATTTTGGCACCAGGATGAATGGCTGACTGTCCCACCCTCGAGGCTAAAGTGCTTACCCAGTATATTAATTCACTTTTTCAGGCCCGGGACCAAAATACCTGACAGAAACAACTTGGAGGAGGGAAGGTTTATTTGGCTCATGATTTCAGAGGTTCAGTCCATGGATGACTGGACTCCAAGTCACAAACATCATGGCGGCAGGATATGGTGAAGGAGAGCTGCTTTGAGCAGGTGGAAGCTGAGAATACGGGAAGAAGGAACCAGGGACAGATCTAGTCCCTGAGACCATACCCCCACTGACATATCTCCTTCAGCTACACCCTATTTTCCTACAGTTGCCACCTAGTAAGTCCATTATAATTATTAATCCACCAATAGATTTATCCCCTGATCAGATGAGAGTCCCGATTTAGTTATTTGACTTCTGAACGTGTCTGTATTGCCAACACATGAGTTTTCTGGGAGACATAGCATATCCAAACCCTAACACCCACGGAAAGAAAAACACCTTTAAGTCCTATTAGCATTCCTAAACTCTAATAGAACTAACTATCTCTGCCCTGGAGGACAGCCTGACTCGTGGTTAAGGCTGTGTCCCCCTCTGCTCGAGCAACAGGTTCTAATACAGAGTCTTGTGCCTGTCACAGTTGTCCCTTGTTCTGGTTTAGATATAGAATATCCTAAGCCGGACGTGGTGGCGCACGCTCGTAATCCCAGCATTCGGGAGGCTAAGACTGGAGGATCCGGGTTCGCAGCCAGCCTCGGCTACCTAGTGAGACACTCTGCAACTTAGTGAGACTCGGTTTCAAAATAAAGAATAAAAAATAGGGCTGGGGATATAGCTTGGAAGTAGAATTCCCCTGAATTCAATCCCCAGTACCGCAAAAAAAAAAAAAAAAAAAAAAAAAAGATATAGAATATCCTCTGAAAGAGCTCATGTATTGATGTTCAGAGGTGATATAATTGAATTGTGAGGGTTCTAATCTCATCAACGGGTGAATCCATTGCAGTGAATTTGTTGGATAGTAACCTAGGCAAATGAGGTGTGACTGGAGGAGATGGGCCAGTGGGAGTGTGGCTTTAGGGACTGTGTACATGTCCTTGAACCCTCTTCACGAGTTCTCTCTCTTGCTTCTGGCTTCCATGATGAGAGCAGAGGCCTTGCTCTCTTTCTATGTCCCATGTCCAGCTCTGAGCTCTGCAGACTTCACTCAACCTAACGTGGACTGAACTGCTGAAATCTCCAGCACAGTGAGCAAATAAATCTTCCTTCCTCTAAATTGTGTTGTCAGGTTCTTTAGGGTCACAACCGTGAGAATGCTGACAGCGACCTCCCTCTATGTGATTCTTTTGCTGGAAAGAACAACTCGCTGAACCGGCGACACTCGATTACAGCAGCCAGAGATGACTGAGACACCCGATTCCTAGCCACAGGTATTGAGTGGGGCTGCCAGCACTACACCCAATCTGGAGTCAACACTCTTCCACAAGGCCAGGGCAGAGAACTTAGTTTGGAGAATGCACGCATTCATATCCAAAGGCCATTGCGGCTGCAGTGTCCTCAGAGGAACTTTTGAGCCACTGTGATCAGCATGATGAATCACACGAACCTAGCGGAAACCTGGCACTCAAAAAGCAGTGCAGGGGTCCTGTAGACAGCACGCAGAAACCTCAAGTCCGCGCATGTCCAGGAAAGCCAGACCAGGCAGCATGGGGCTCTGCGTGGAAAGAAAAACGCTAATCCTGCATCCATCATCCAGTCACAAGGCAAACGGCTCCTGTCCCCAATCGGCACTTGTCTTCAACAAACAGTGCCCATAAAAGCAGAGGCTCTGAAACTTTAAGAGGCCATAAACCCTGTGGCAACAGCACGGAGCTCTGAGAACACTCATGAATAAATAAAACTGAAACCTGCTGCAGAGACATTGCTACATCCAGAAGGACAGAGAGCGACAGGGAACAGGAACAGCCACTTGGGCCTCAGAGCCTCTTGCACAAGCCCCCCAGGCACCTGGTTGTCAGAAGCCCCAGAGTAGAGCTGGCAGCTCCCAGGCAGCTGCACGGGGAGCACAGGCTGGAGCACCACCTGGAGGCAGGCAGACATACCCCTAGGGAGAGAGGAGATGGTCACCGTGTCTAGAAATGTAGGTACACTGCGTCCAAGCTCCAAGCTTGCATTTACCTGCCAGACAAAGAACGTGTTGAGGTCCTGCATTCAGGGATGTTTGGGGGATGTCTTGCTCCGGCTGGGGATTGGAGGGAGATTTGGCACCAAAGCCAGAGTTCTCTATTGAGAGCTGGCTATAAGAGCCCACAGCGAGCCGGGCATGGTGGTACACACCTATAATCCCTTGAATTTGGGAGGCTGAGACAGAAGGATGGCAGGTTCAAAGCTAGGCTCAGCAACTCAGTTACTTAGTGAAACTGTTTCCAGAAAAGAAATAAAATGTGGCTGGAGGTGTTGCTCAGAGATAGAACATCCCTGGGTTCAATCCCCAGCACCGAAAAAACAAACAAAAAAGAAGAGCCTGCAGCACCTGGAGCCTTCTCTCCCCCAAGTTTTGTCCTCAATTTGAAAACATTCTTTTCCCTGCCGAACTCAAAGCGGGGACCATAAACAACTGTAAGAAAGCCCTTAATGACAGACTGCATGAATATGACCCATTCCCCCTGCAGGACTCCCATATGACAGGGAAAACCAATGGTCTCCACTTAGACCTTTCCCTGAACTTCATATCAAAGCTGCAAGCTTGGGTAAGCTGCCCAGAGAATTTGCCATAGAATGGAACTGAGTTTATGTTTTGGTGGGAGTTTTATTTACCTTGTCTTGCTTTGATCTGTAAGGATACTTTCTAATCAAATGCCCAAACACACAATCCATCAGGGCTAGGAAAAACAAAACAAATAAACAAACAAACAACAACAACAACAAAAAAAAGCAGGCACATCAGGACTCGGAGGAGGCAGAATGGCAACTCTAAGAGCTTGCTCCTGGGGATTTCCGCTTCAATTGCATCTGCCGGTAGCTGGGCAGGCGTGGGGCGGAAAGACAGCCCAGGAGGAGGAACGAACTTTCGGGGAGTCAGTCTAGATTTCCTGAGCACTTAGTGTGTGCTGAGGCTATGCTGGTGAGAGACACAAGTGATTCGGGGCAAAGAGAAAGAAGAGAGAGGAGCCCTTGGAATCGTGGATGATTCCCATCAGAAGGACCCACTGGAAGACAGGTGTGTCCCTCCACCTTCTGGGGAAAGGAAGGAACTCGGGTCTAGACACAACAAATTAAACAGGTTCAAGACTAGCCTCAGCAACTTAGTAAGACCTTATTTCCAAATGTTAAAAAAAATAGATCTGAGGGTGTAGCTCAGAGGTAGAAGACCCCTGGGTTCCATCCCTCGTACCACAAAAAATTAATAATAATAATAATGATGGATGAGCAAAGAAGGTGACCTAACTGAAGGTGAGGGGGGGAGAGGGAACACCCTAATGCACATGATGTACATTCACAAACATATCGAAGTCCACCACTAAGCCGAACATGAGGAGGGAGGGGGAGGGAAATAGGGTGAGAATTGGGGAGAATTACATGAGTGCTGGGTGCATGTATGCCTCTACCAACTTGCATCTCATTAGGATGTATGATTACAATGCACTAATAATAATAATAATAATAATAATAATAATAATAATAACAACAACAACAACAACCCCGAAATCACCAGGATAGCGTGTCAGGAAAGCCCTGCTTCTACTTGGGTTCAAATGAGCTCTCTGGACCACAGAGCTGTGTGGGCTGAAGCCTGCCTTATGACAGATGGGGGAGGGGGGGAGACTTTCATTGATCTTTGGTGGGGGAAGCATAGAAGTTTAGGGGCCCTGCAGTATCTTTTTTTTTTATTCGTTTTTGGTATTAGGGGTTGAACTCATGGGCATTCTAACTCTGAGCTACAACGCCAGCTCTGTTGTATTTTTTATTTTGAAATGGTCTCACTAAGTTGCTGAGGGTCTCCCTAAGTTGCTGAGGCTGGCTTTGAACCAGCGATCCTCCTGTCTCAGCCTCCCTAGTACTGAGATTACTGATGGGCACTACCATACCCAGTTCCTGCAATATCTTTTTAGCCACATTGAGCTAATACAGGCAAACTAATTTTTCACACCCATAAATCCCCCCACTTTTTCCCAAAGAAGAATTTTCTTCTTCCTAAAGAAGGAATTCCATGTCTCCCGAACTGTGTCAGGTAATAAATGTTTACTGTTGATTAAAGCAGCTATGTTTTGGGGGTCATTTGTTGGGGTAAGTTATTGGGGTACAGCTGTCAAAGAAACCTAAGAAGACAGAGGTGACTTTAGGATCGGTCGTGAGTGAGGATGGAAGGGTTTGGGGGAAAATGTCTGCACAAACTTCAAGAGCCAGGGCAACTGTTTTCAGGAGACAGTTGTCCCCGAGGAGGTCACAGGTGAGGTCCATAGAAGGAGCAAGTGCTGTCGGGAACAGCTGCAGTGGTGGCAGAACATTTACCAGCACCGTCACCGGAGCTAACATGGAAGGCGGAAACGTACCTCCGTCCTGGGTGATGGGGCCGAGAAGAAGTCTAGGTGGTTTTGAGGCAGCCATCTGATTTCTTCCTGCTGCTTCAAATAAAATGCAAGAAGAGGATTAGCTAAAGGACGGACTGTCCAAGGAAAGAGAGCCTGGACATGCTGGCTTTGAGAAGTCTTCACCTGTCCGCATGTCAGAGGCTGGAAAAATTAAGAAACAGCTCCCAGGCAAAAGTCAAGCACAGGACACTGCCAGGAAAATCTAGTCTGGTGCCATACATGGCAGACATTATTTCCTCCCAATCCCCAAGGCAGGAAGTCCCAGGTCAGGGGCGGCAGCCTTGGGTCAGGGAGGCCTCTCCTCCTGTGTACTTCCTGGCCCCTTCCCCGTGTGTATGCGGAGTGACTGCGCTCTCCTGGGTCCCCTCATCTACTTATAATGACACCGGGCCTATCAGATTACAGCCCACCAGGCGTGTCCCCTCTGTCTCCGTGTCACACAGAAGACCAGAAGAGGAGGAAGCCGCCCCCACGCCTGCCCGGAGCCTCTCCTGCCCCGTGGCTGTGTGCTTCCTTCCTGCGTGGCCCCTTGGTCCCACCCTTTCTGGGTACAGAAACACAGGGTCACATATTTTGCCACTTCTCTAGAGTGTGTCAGGTGGCTCTGGCAAGGTTCTAAAGAATGTGGCTAGCCGGGCATGGCCCACACCTGTAAACCTGGGGAGGCTGAGACCGGAGGATCAATGGTTCGAGGTCAGCCTCAGCAACTTAGCGAGGCCCTCTGCAATTTAGTGAGATCCTGTTTCAAAATAAAAAAATCAAATAGAGGGGGGTTGTAGCTCCAAGGCAGAATGCCCCGGGGTTCACTCCCCTGAGAGCACATGCACACACACACGAATACACACACACACACACACACACAACTGTTCAGTAATAATAGCACAAGTCTCCCAGAAGCATGAGCACCCAACAGAGTGAGCTGGGGACCAGGAGGGGGGTTGGGGACAGAATGGCGCCTGGTGAGAGTTCTGGTCCCCTGTGAAGGACCCCACTGGTGGGACACCCATGCCTGAACATTTCTTTCTATCCTTAAAGCCAATTGTCTATGATGGCCTGGAAGCAAAGAAAAATTAGTTGCACTTATTCTAGACTGAAAAAAATAACAAGTTTGGGAAGTTTTTTGACTCCCCTCCCACCTCACCCATTAATAGCTAAGAGGAGGAAACAATGCCGCTGATTCAGAGGAGCGCAATCCGTCAGAACACGACTCCCGTGGCAAGAGGAGGTGGGCGAGAAGGCGCTACCTGTACAGAACTCCAATTACAGTAATTGCCATTGTTTAAAAAAAATTACTGTTTTTAAAAGACCCAAGTCTTCTATTGGAGAACACTTCAGGAAGGAGGAGGGAAAGAAAGCCACATGACCGGCACAATTTGGGAGAACAAAAGACAGGCATTACAGAGGAGCCCCGTCTGCTTAAATCCTCCCAGGCTCCGCTCCCTCTTTGCCGGCAGCCCGCATTTCTGCACGCCTGTCATACTTGCTGAAGTTCTCCAAGAGCTGTCAGCTGTGCACGCGGGGTGGGAGGGGAGGGGAGGGGGGCTGCACGTGGCACCTTGCGCGTGATGGCATGAGCTTCTTTCTTCTCCAGCCGAGAGCTCCCGATGCTTCCACCCTTATTATGGATCCAGGATCGGTGGTCCATCACCGGAACATGGTTCTGAGAATCCACACTCTGGAGACAAAATTCTAGGCAGATGAAGAAGAAGCAACCAAAGGCCAGGATGGGTTGGTATAGGGCTAGGGTTGCTGAAAGTCAGGCCGTCAGGAGGTTGGGATAACTTTTCATGCTCTGGGCCTGATGTTAGAAAGATCTGGTTGGTGGTTTGATGTCGGTGGACTTTCGTAAATTGTCCAGGGAAGGACTAGTCTTTCTTTCTTTCTTTCTTTCTTTCTTTCTTTCTTTCTTTCTTTCTTTCTTTCTTTCTTTCTTTCTTTCTTTCTTTCTTTCTTTCTTTCTTTTTCTTTTTTATGGTACTGGGGATTAAACCCAGGGGCATTCTACCTCCGAGCTACACCCCCACCCCTATTTTATTTTTTATTTTGAAATAGGGTCTTGCTAAGTTACTGAGGGCCTCGCTAGGTTGCTAGGGCTGTCCTCAAACCTGCAATCCTCCTGTCTCAGCCTCCCACGTACTGGGACTACAGGTGTGCACCACTGTGCCCAGCTAGGACCAATTTTTCATATCTTCAGTATGCTGCAGATAAATATTTTTTTGGTAAGGCATTCTAAAAATTAATTTCTAGGAAAGTGAAATTAATAAAACAAAGAAATGGAAGCCCAGTGATTTAATGGTTAGGTTTGAAAGATTCAGAAATTCCTCCATCGAATTGCTATGAAAGTTTCTTTTTTTTTTTGTATTACTGGGGATTGAACTCAGGGGCATTCTACCTCCGAGCTATACCCCCAGCCCTATTTTTTATTCTTTATTTTGAAACTGAGTCTCACTAAGTTGCAGAGTGCCTCACTAGGTAGCTGAGGCTGGCCGAGAACCCGGATCCTCCGGTCTCAGCCTCCTGAATGCTGGGATTATAAGCATGCGCCACCACGCCCGGCTGAAAGTTTCTAAAAGCGTATTGCTAATTTCTGTTCTTACTTCGCTGTCGCTGAAATAAGAACAATAACTCCTCTGAATGGCCCCAGTCCAAGGTCACATTTTGAGTAGCTCTGGTCTAGAATAGTACAACCCAGAGTTGTCCCTGGAATACTCTTTTCCTGTGATCAGGTGATCATGGGAAAATGGGTCTAATGGTAAAACAAGGCGTGAAAAACACTACACATTGTTTTAGACATGCGCAATGTTATAGATTCTGACAAATCCTGTTTAAAAAATAAAAAAAGACCTGCTCACCTTTACTGCGCTTAGTTTACCTTTACTGAGCTCCATTTTTAAAATTTATTTGATTATGCTCCGCTTCTATTTCCTTTTTTACTTTATTTATTTATTTTGCAGTGCTGAGGATGGAACCCAGGACCTCACACGTGCTAGGCAAGCACTCTACCATGAGCTACACCCCCAGCCCTCATTTATTTTTACAGAATACTTGCAATGTTTGCCAAACTCTATTCGATCTGTCATGGGCTGAGAAACGCTTGCCTGGGGTCTGGCCTCACGGGGATCTGCCCAGAGGTGGAAGGAGGTCAGTGATGCTGGGACCCAGAGTGGAAAACACCCCAGGGCCAGCAGGCTTTATCAGCCTGGATCGGCCCCCAGTGGTGATACCTGGACCCGTGTGCAGACCACACCAGACCCTGCAGGGAACCGCTTCCGGCGGAACTCGGGTTTCCTTTTCAGAGTCGAGTACAGTGCTCTGCGTTTTGGGGTGTTGGGCTAAGCGTATTGGGCTAAGGTGGTTTTCAGGAAACGACTACGTGCAGAGTAAACTCAATCAAGCATAGGAAGACTCGAGTCACACACGGGAGCTCACGCGTGCCAGTGCAGTGGCGTTGCTTGTCCTTCCTGAGCTCACTCGAGTGAAGTCCCAGGATGAGCTTTGCTACTTGGCTGCTATCAGACAAATATGCCATGGTGCAGTCAACTTCCTTACAGGAGGCTTTCGAATACGACTTGGAAGCGCCTTTGAATTCACTGAGCCTCCTGATTCCCTCCTAATGAAGCCAGGACCTAGAGTCCCATTTCTGCGACAGGTGCCCAGTACACTTTCACAGGGGTCAGCTGCAAGAGAGGCCGAATGCACCAGGGCTCAGCTCTCCACTTTAGTAGTCACGGAGGAGCCGGCTACAAGGCAGGCCAGAAGGCCACCTCTGTCACACTTCCGTTTTCGGCAGTTACTATTCCAAACCAAACACAAACCTAGGCCAACGCCATTTTGTCTCCTGTTCAATCTCCTTGTGGTGTGTTGACATTACTTCATATTCCTGTGGGTTTAATACTTTAAAATCAACTCCTATAGATCATCCTGAGTTGCAAATGAAATGTGGGTTTCCCTGGTTGTCTCTGTCTCTAAGGATACGTAGCTTGGAACCCTGACCCGTCAGATAGGAAGGGTCACTATCCTGAAGATGTCATGCTGGAAGTACCTGAGCAGAGAAAACACACACACACACACACACACACACACACACACACACACACACACACACACACACACAGAAAGGCCTGAGGTCCAGAGCCCAAGGGGTCTCAGCCCACGTGCCAGACTTGTGAACAAGAAAGCCCCAGAGACGTCTCCAGCCACAGGACCACCTTGGGCTCACTCCTCGCTGGCCGGGCCCAGCTTCCTGCTTGAGATCGTGGGTCTCGCCTGTTCCACTCGCTGCTGTGCTCCAGAGCTGAGAAACTGCTGGACACCGAGCAGATGCTCCGCCCGGGTTCACGGAAGGGAACAGGTGAAGGAAGGAGGGAGGGAGAGAATAGAGGATGCCTATTCTTTGCTTCAAAAGACCTGGAAAAACAGCCAAGCTGGCCATGTACACATCACGGCTCAGTTTCTAACTAACACGGAGACCTGTCTGTGGTCCTTCCTCGGCAGGGAAGGGCGGTGTGGCGGCCCCTTGGCACCGCCCCTCATCCTTTATTTAGTGGGTGTGCTGTGGAGTCGCCATTGGTCCCTGGGCCAACTTCCTGTGACTTTGAGCAGCCTCCTCATTGGTCAATGGGGCTGCGTCGCTCTCTGGGGATAAACATCTGCCCAACCCAAGGTGAAGAGCAGAGCGAGGTTGCGGCCGAGTCTCCTCAGAAATGCCACTTCTGTGGGAGGCTCTTTGGCATGGCGGATGGAGGTCCCCTACTGAATTCACACCCATGACTCCTGCATGGTAGGAGAAACATGGATGATGAAGCGTGTCCTGGTATACCAACGGCATGACGGTTTAGACACATGTGGAGCTGGAGGTCACAGAGGTGAGCTTCAGCTCAGGCTCCGGTATCAGCCAGACCCATGAGCTTTAGGACCTGAAGGTAGCCACTCTACAGCGGAGGAGCTGGCTATGACCCCCTGGAGTGAGTTCCCCTTCCCCTGCTCAGGAGGGAACACCGCAGATGTGTGGGCAGGCTCCCAGCAGGTTCAGACAAGAGCCTTAAGCAACTAAGGTGTCTGTGTGACACCCATGCTTCTCTGTGGTTTCACTCATGTATTCATTTAACAAACGCTACTCAACATTCATCTAGGTTACAAAGGTAAATTTGCAATGGGCGAGCTGGGCATGGTGGTACACACCTGTAATCCTAGTACTTGGAAAGCTGAGATAGGAGAATTGTAGGTTCAAGCCCAGCCTCAGCAACTTGGTGAGCTGCAAGGTGTTTGGTAACTTATCAAGACCCTGTTTTAAAAACAGGTGCAAGCTTGTAATCCCAGTACTTGGGAGGCTGAGACAGGAGGATCACAGGTTTGCGGACAGACTCAGCTACTTAGTGAGGCCCCCCCATAACTTAATGAGACCCTATTTCAAAATACAGAATAAAAAATAGGGCTGGAGATTTACCTTGGAAGTAGAATGCCCCTGAATTCAATCCCCAGTACTGAAAAAAAAAAAAACAAAAACAAAGACAAAGGAAAACTATCTTGTCATGGACAGATATAGAATGCACCTGGAGAGCTCATGCATGAAACTCAGGATTGATATAGCTAAGTCATGAGGCTTGTAATCTCATCATTTCAATGGATTTATCTGGGTGGAAACCTGGAGTGCTGGTGTGGCTGGAGAGGGGGTCCCTGGGGTGCAGTCTTAGGGATCGCGCTTGTGTCTTTGATGCCCTTGCTTGCTGGCTCTCTCTGCTTCCAGCTCTGTGACATCAGGAGCACCACCTGAGTGTTCTGCTCCTTTTTTCTCTGCTCCCTGCCACCTTGTCCTGAGATCCACGGAGACAGTCTCACATACACTGGACCTGCAATTTCCAAGGAAATAAAGTTATGACCTCTAAGTTGCATGGTCAGGTTTACTGGGATACAGCAGTAAGAATGCTAAGATATATCTCTATCTAGCTAGCATCTAGCTATCTATTATCTATCTATCTATCTGTCTATCTATCTATCTATCTATCTATCTATCTATATCATCTACTATCCATCTATCATCTATCAATCTATTATCTATCATCTATTTAGCTGGCTATCATCTATCTGGCTAGCTACCTATCTAGCTATCATCTAGCTAGCATCTATCTATTATCATTCTATCATCTATCTGTCTGAAGGACTGGGGGTATAGCTCAGAGGTATAATGCCCCTGATAGACCATACCTCCAGCCTTCTCTCTGTCTTTGACTCTATTTCCCCTTCCAGTTGAGCTCTTTATTTAATGCTGCCCCCTAGGGATGAACTCAGGGCAAGAAAGGTGTGGGAGGTGTGATCAACACAGATGTTCTCCTTGGGGAAGTTAGAGCCCTCAAAAGCCCAGTCGAAGTCTGCTGGTTGTCTAGAACATTCTGTAGCCTCATATGCAGGACAAATTAGTTGGGACACTTGTCTGGGGGTAGACTTTCAGAAGTTCCCTTAGCAAAAGCCCTGGGGAAGGCCGGGGAGCGCTGCCTGGAGCCCAGGTTCTGTGGGGACAGGCTTGTCAGCCTGGTACTTCCACATGGCACAAGGCCCAGGCCTAGCAGGTGGCACAGACACAGCCGTAACTGATGGCTTAATTAAGGAATTAGGCAGGTTACAACTTCCAAGTCTCAGCTTGGTGAACTTAAATTTCATTATCTCCCTTTCCCGTGGAAACACACATAGAGAGGTAAACAAGTGCAGCCCAAGAACTGCAATGGTCTGGCCTGCCTGCGTGCAGGGTAGGAAGGAATGAGATATACTAAGGTGGCACACACCCATGCTCCCAGTACTTGGGAGGCCGAGACAGGAGGATTGCACACTTGAGGCCAGACTGAGCAACATAGCAAGACTCTCAGCAACCTAGCAAAACCCTGTTTCAGAACAAAAAATAAAAAGGGTTGAGGGTACAGCTCGGAGGTGGAATGCCCCTGGGATCAATCCTTAGAACACAAAATCAATCAGTCAATCAATCAGTAAGTAAGTAAATAAATAAATCAGTAAAAAGGAGAAAAAGCCAACAGGCGTATGCTCCACTTGCTAGCACCCCCAAAGACCACGGCCTGTCCTTCCCCCCGAGAGCTTGCTAACAGACCTGCATTCAGGGGGCAGTATCGTCTCCAGCAGCCAGACCAGAGCCTTCCAGTCCTGAACCTGAGAAGCAGATGAAGTCTGGAGAAAGAAGGCAAAGGCCACCCACCGCTCTCCATCAGCTCAGCCCTGGGGATAACTACAGGCTCCGGTAGCCACGCAACTGCCACCGACTTTCGTGGGCGTGGGGTGGCCATGGACGTGGTGGCGGCTCAAGGACTCCAGCTTCTTCCAGGATGCTCTTGGAGGACTCCTGGCCTTTGTCCTCGCTACTCACTATGCTCCCTAGACTAGCAGTGTCAACCGCAGCTGGGGGCTTATCAGACCCCAGAATCTCAGAGCCAAAGGTCGAGCTACGAAATCGGGATGTGCATTTGAGCAGGATCCCTAGGTGACTATGTGCACAGCAACGTTTTAGGATTGGTGACCCGGTTAATAGAGAGCACAGTCTCACTTTCAGTGAAAAGAAACCCTCTAGTCCTTCATTGGATTATTGCAAGAATCCAAGCAAGTGTTACTAACGGCTTCAATTAGGGTTGTTTTCTTTTTTAATTAGGAGTGTAGTGAATGAAATTCAGCTTTACCTCGATGGCACACTTACTGGCACATCGGAGATGGTCGATAACGCTTACGCTTACGGACCGTATTCCATGAACCAATTTCCACAGGAGTGTCATGAAGCCTTAGGTTTTGAGGAGCTACTTTCGCTCCTCTTAGCTGGGCCAAAATACCATTTCGTGCCTGGGGCAGTGGTTGGTGGTTGGTGGTAGTTGCATCTAGCTTCCTCTGCTCCTCTCGGGTTCTTGGGCTGTGTTGGTGGCTGTAGGCGGGTGCACCACGTACAATGTCCATTTCCTGCCTTTTGATTTGCTGCCTTAAATCCAAGTGAAGCAAGAGCTGGGAAAGGTGAGGTCTGGTCCCTGCGTCGTGAGACCTTGACTAAGTCCCCGGATGATTCTGGACTTCTTTCTCCATTGGTAAGGTGCCAATCCTGGGGAACTGTCGGGAGCCAGCCCGTGAGGCAGCGGGGTCGGGGGTCCCTTGGTAGGTGTGGATTGAGACGAGGTCACGAAAATACGCTCACACCCAATGCAGTGTTGAAGCGCATCTGTTTATTCCATGTCAGTCACTGTTTCTTATACTATCTTTTACAATGAGGCATATAGAACAGGAATTTTTACAGACTTGTTTTTCCTAAGGCCGAGTGGGTACATCTTAATACCATTTCCCATGGTATTAAGAAAACAGTAAAGGTTACAGAATACACTATGTATATAAAAATCTTTTAGTACAAAGCAGTGTTAAAGGTTAATGATGAAGAGTTTCTATCCATTAGTTTAAATCTTCACTATCTGTTTAGTTCCTGTAAGCAGTGTTTATTTTATCTTTTTCTCAGGCAGCTAGAGTTAGTTAATGTGTGGTGAAGACAAGGGGGAGAAATTTTAGAGAGGGGCAAAACTATCTGTCTTAAAGCTTTCTTTACTCATAGATAAAATAGTAGACCTGAGTTTCTTTGGCTTATTTATTTTGTTTTCTATACCTGTGCTGAGAGGGAACATAAGGCTGTTTAGTAACTAAGCTTGCAAAGCCCATTTCCTGATGTTTGTAAAAGGTTAATGAATACCTTATAGATTGTCTTGAGGCACTGCTTTTTCAGCTAATATTGAGGAATCATAATCCATTCATCCATCTAAGAAATTTTCCTTTATAATTAATGTGAAAGCAAAACCCAAAGCACTCCAAATTTCCAGAATATAACATAAAGCAAAGTGGGATATGCCACGCATTCCTTCTTTTGGAATCGTCTGCCTTGCAGGACTCCAGCGGACCGAGCCTTGCTCAAGATTCAGCTATTAAGGTGCTGTCACAGGGAACATTTGGGGGATTGCCTACTTTGAGACCACTGACAGCCAGGAAGAAGCTTCCTGGTACCGGTGCCATCTGAGGTGTCCCCAGGGGCCATAGCACAGTTGTTCAGCTGTGGGATACTCACTGGGCTAGGCCAGGCTCTTTCTGGCCTCTTTATTTTTTCGTGAAGCTGCCATGTGACCGGATTCCAGGTAGATGAGTTGCCCCTCTGCCCGCCAACACTATCATAAGAGAACTTCTGAGTTTCTTCGCGCTGGTCCTAACTTCCTCTACCAGCCTCAGTTAAGTTCTCGTTTCTTTCACTTCTCTAGGTTTATCTCAGACTTAACTCACATAAAAGTGGATTTAAAAAAAAAATACATTGTACACTTCCCTTCTCAGGACTCTGATTAAATTCACACACTCCATCTGGTGTCACAAAAGCTGCTTCAAGCCTGGATTCCTTCTCTGAAGTTATTTCCAAGAGCCTCTCCATAAATTAACAGTTATGATATGTTTATTAGTCCCCAGGACTTCTAATAGTGTATTGGTTCTGGGCAGAAGCTTAGCATCTGGTTTGGCTAAAGAATTTAATTCTCTATAAGCCACATGTTCCCATCTTATCTGGTATGGAAACACACACAAGTTCAGAGGCTGTGTGTGGCCTGTTGCCGACCCAGTTTTTTTCCTCGACTGCACAAAGGGTTAAAAAGTCAATATAGAATACTTGTTAAGCTAAATATGTTCAATTTAAAGGACAATCTGCTTGGGAGTTTATGCTCTTATTTTCCTTTTTGCATCTATGTTACAATATTCTTTGACTATTTTTCTTTTTATAAACATATTTGACAAAATATAAAAAGACAACTCGGAGACCATGCCCAAATCTTAAGAGAACATTTTGCGGATTCATGAAGTCCAAAATGGGCTATCCTGGACTAATGGATCATCCAGTGATTTCTAAAAGATGGGGCAATCCGGGTTTAAAATCTCCTCCATCTCCTTTCTGGAATCCATAAATACCTTCCCATTGTTTCTGATCAGGGCCGGCCAGGGATGAAAGGTCCGGCTTCCCAGGCATGCTTTTAAAGAGAAGCTTTAAGCCCAACATCGATTTATTCAGCATGGAAAGAATGAGAGGCATCGGATCTGAGACTCTCTCCTTATTTCCAGGTCTTCATATCTTTGGGCCATCTGACTTTCAAATGATTTTTTTACTATTATTGCTGCTTTTCAAACTTTCAGTCATCGGGCATCATCTCGACCAAGGGTAATAATGAAGCACCCTTTCACCCCCAGGCCTCACCAGCCTCGGCCAATCAGAAGGCGGCTTCTATTCACGCCCCTTGGCTTCCAGGAACCCCAGGGCCTCTGGCCACCTGTGCTGTCTTTCAGGGCTGCACCCAGAACCTCTCTAATTTTTCTTGCCGCTCCCCTCAGACTGAAAGATCAGTAAAGAAGAGAACAAGGCTGTTCAGGGGGAGGGGACGGCAGTGCAGAGCCCCCTCCCCTGAGGACCAGCCTCCGGCTGAATTCCCAAAGCACTGTAGGTGCTCCTTCATTGAATTCCTGAGGGCGATCCAAGTGGGCTGCACTTGGATCCACCTCCCATTCCCACCTGTCTGGGACACGCCCCACCCCCTTGTTAGGGCCTTTCTCCCTCCTCTCCTCCTGGTCTTGTTTTGGTGTGATTCACATTCCTGTTCCAGGTGCCAGGCTAAGAGTTCTAACACCCTCTTCTCTGTTTCCTCTAAAAACCCTCGGTCTGCACAGGCAGAACTTCTCACCCCCCTGATGGTCCCCGCTTCTCGAGCTCCTAATTAGCAAGTCCCATCCCCATGACCTTTGACACCACGATGCTGCCAGGCTGGTCGGGGCAAGGCCAGAAGCTGCAAAGCCAACTAAGGGCCACAGGGAGACTGCTTTGCAGCTTTTCCCACTTAGTGATAAATCAGGTATCTTTCCTTATCGTACATAAAAAGCTACCCACATATTTTGAAAAGATGAGCAGCATTCTTTTATATGGATATTATAACCTATCATCTATTTATAGATATATTTTCTCTAGCATAAAGAATGGTGCATCTCAGATCAGATGTCTTCTCTCACATATATCTGTTTCACTTGTATTTCTGTTCACTGAAGTAGTATTGCTAGACCAGAGAATATGTAAATTCTGATGCTGGAAAAGTGGTATGTCTTTGGAATGCAATTTTCCTCTCCCGAGCAGGATATGATCAACACTCTGTCAATTGTCTTAGCCAATCATGGTGTTGATTTCAATTTTTTAAATTAGAGGACGAAACACATGGGCTTCTTTATTCATACATCATCTTTTAGTATTCTAAAAAGTTTTGTTTTGTGTGTATGTGTGGTTCTGGAGATTGAACCCAGGGGCATTCTACCCCTGAGGTACACTCCCAGCCTTATTTTTTTTTTTTTTTTTTTAAATTTGGAAACAAGGTCTCAGGGTCTCACTGAGCTGCTGAGGCTAGCTTTGAACCTGCGAGCTCCTCCTGTCTCAGCCTCCCAAATCGGGATTGCAGGCATGTGCCACCACCCCAGGCTTTAAAACAGTTCTTTATCCACTTTATGTATGCACCTTCTCTATCTATACATCCTTATCTGTACATTCTTCATCTATACATCTTCTTTTAGTACATATTCTTCTTGGCCTATATTCCATTTGAGGGTACTCCACAAGTCTGAAGGGGAAAGCTCTTTAGATATGGTTTAGCCCTTCCCTGCTGTGAACATTCCCACTTCCCCTTCCCTGCGCTCCTGTGCTCAGGCACTGGCAGAACCGTGTGTGTGTGTGTGTGTGTGTGTGTGTGTGTGTGTGTGTTTGTGTGTGTGTGTGTGTGTTTGTGTGTGTGTGTGTGGAGGGGGGGGCAGGGTACCACGTTTTATTCAGGAGACTGAGTCCACCAAGGACTGAGGGAAAGCTGAGACACCTCCCCGCCCGTTTTCAGGCCTGTGTTATTTCCGTTTCACCACTCAAAACCTCTAAGTAAAAACTCTCTAATATAATTTTAAGGTGGTTTCCTGATAGTGACAGAAGGAAGATATGGCAGCTAGGAAAATAAAGAAATAAATCTGGAAGAGAAGCCGGGTGTGGTGGCACACGCTTATAATCCTAGCATTTGGGAGGCTGAGACCAGAGGATCCGGGTTCACGGCCAGCCTCAGCTACCTAGTGAGGCATTCCAAAACTTAGTGAGACCCTGTTTCAAAATCAAAATAAAGAATAAAAAGTAGGGCTGGGGGTATCGCTCAGAGGTAGAATGCCCCTGAGTTCAATCCCCAGCACCGCCAAAAAAAAAAAAAAAAAAAAAAAAAAAATCTGGGAGAGAGAGATATCTCGATCCTTTTTTTCTTTTTTTCTCCATGAGCCAGGATGCTCTGCTTGGGAACAGAAGCAGGTCCTCACGGTTTCTCATCAAGGGTTTAAAGCCCAAGGCTCCAATTTCTTGCTGTATATTCTTACACAATTGCATTACGAGAACAATTTAGGTTCTAAGGATTAGATTACTGAACTATGAAATGCTGGGCTGTATCAGTGTTTAACTTAAAAAAACAAAAACAAACCTAATTCCTGGGCCCTGCTCGGAGCGATGGGATTTAATTGGCCTGGGGTGCGGCTGGCAGCAGTGCGCCTGCAAGCTCGCCGAGGGAGTCTCATTTGCCGCCCTGGCGGAGGTCCGTTGTCTCTTACTCTTCACTTCCCTCTAACTCTCAGGACACAGTTTATCGCTGAGGAAAGCGGGGCCACAAGTGGAATGTCACACCGAGGAATGGCAAGCCCAGACCACCATGCACTCCACCAAACTGGCCAAGTGTAGGGCCATCGTCATTGTCTTTTTTTTTTCTTTAGTACCAGGGATTGAACCCAGGGGCATTCTACCTCTGAGCTACACTCCCAGCTCTTTTTATGTTTTATTTTGAAACAAGTCTCGTTAAGTTGCTGAGGCTGTCCTCGAACCTGCGATCCTTCTGCCTCAGCTTCCTAAGTACTGGGATCACAGGCACCATCGCACCTGGCCAAACTCTGCTGTTACTAGCGGGTGCAGATGTGGTTGATAACTCAAAACTGTCTTTACGTTTGCAGCTTCCACTATTTGTGTCAACACGTGCTGCTCTGCTTTTCTCTGCTCCCGGCCGCACCGGCGAAGCTGCCTCATCTCTGCTCTGCCCAGAGCTGTGGCGACGTCCCACACGCCCACTTGAAGCCGCATCTCTTCTCAGGAGAGTCACCTTCGGGCTTGAGATGATTGCTGAAGGCCCTTGTGCACAGGGCGTCCCTCCTTCTGGGTGCTTGCCACAGAAGTGGGCAGCCATGTGGGCGACACCTGCCTTCCCAGCCACTTTCTGCTCCAGGACAGCGGGGGCCCAGGGTGGGGGCGCCCTCCTCTCAGTCTTGGGAGTAGAACTGTTCAAATTCTTAGCCCCTACCAGGGTGTGCACATCAGAAAATCCAGTCCCAGGTGAACATCAGCGACACGTGGCAGAGCCGGACTCACTCACTCAAGACGGTCTGTGCCTCCCTGCGAGCGCGGTTCACCGCCAATTCACATTTCCTCTACAAAGACGTTCACTTTTCCGTCCTTGTCCACGTGCTATTTCTAAACTGCATCTCCGCGGTGTGCGCTGTTCCTGGCAGCGCGTTTAAATCACTGCTCCACAAAGCCGATGACACTCGCAGGCAGGACGCAGCTTTCTCCGTGGTGCCCGCTTTATATTCAGATTCTGCTGCTCTTCCTCCAAGTAAAGTCAAGTCTGAAGTGCAGACAGTTCGATAACGGGTATTTTAATACTCCACATACGTAAAGTGACAAGTGGCAATGCCTGCCTTGGGGAGGGACTTGAGAATGTTGAAGTCGGACCCATTTCTAATTCGATTTGTTTTCCGTATGAACGTCCCCACCCCCCAGGCTCTAGCTGAGCCTGTCTGTCATGCCACGACAGCTGCTCTTCAGTGACAGTCCACCTCGGCACGGGTATAGCCCCTCCCCCTTGTGCTGGTCACCACTGCAATGTGCTCCAGGAATGACGGCAGAGGATTCCTACTTGTCAAAACCAAACTGCCTTTGCCGTCCCACGTCTTCTCCTCACACCAACCTCGTGTGCTTCCCTCTCAAGCCACCTGCTTTCCCGTGCTCTCACTAGACTCTCAGCCCCATGCACTGTGGTGGCCTGTGATATGATGTCACGAACTACTAGTGTGTGACATTGTGCCAGGGAGTGTACAAACTAGCTCAGTCCTCACAGCTGTGAAATGAAAACTACACTCTCCATTTTTTAGACGAGGAAATGGACCAGAATACAAACTCTGTGAGGACAAGGACGCGTCGCATCGTGACTTCCCCAGCATGTGGAAGAGTGGCCGGCCACAGATGCTAAGTTCATGCCCATGTCAGTCCAAGTCCAGAAACTGGGCCCTCCAATGCTGGGCAATCAGTCCTCAACTGTTCCCCCTCCCGCTGGCACCTCTTTTATTATATACTTTGATTAGCGAATTGTAACTATATATCACAGTGAGGTTCGGCGTGACATAAGTATACATGCACATAACACTTGGTGTATTTCCTTTGGCATCTAGTTTGTGTGTGTGTGTGTGTGTGTGTGTGTGTGTGTGTGTGTGTGTATGTGTGTGTGCGTGGTGTTCTGGGGATTGAACCCAGGGGCATTCTGTCTCTGAGCTACACCCCCAGCCCTATTATTTTGAAACAGAGTCTCACTAAGTTGCAGAAGGCCTAAATTGTCGGCTAGGAACCTGCAATCCTCCTGTCCCAGCCTCCCAAGTACTAGGATTATAGGGGTTCGCCACCACGCCCATACTTTATAGATGAGGTAAGTGAGGCCCGAAAGAGGATGCGACATGTGACTCGCCCCAGGTCACACCCCTCATGAGTGGCAAATTCAGGCTGCAGAGCTGAGGGCCCACAGTCCACAGGACCAAGCAGACGAATGCACAGGGACATACATCACTGCTCCTTTCCAAGGGGAACCTTGCTCAGTGGTATTACTTGTGGTTGGTAACATAACACCATCCTAACGCTTGCAACCTCAGCTGTGGTGTCACACCCAGCTTCTCCCTGCCCTTCCTTTGCCCATCTTCTCCCTGGCGAAGACTCTCCCATGCCTTTACATCCTTCATGCTGGCGGGTCCCAGATCCTCTGGAATGGCCAACTGCCTGTCAGACAGCACCGCCTGTCAATCCCCAGCCCTCACACTGCACAAGTCAGAACATAAGTTGTTTTCCACTAAACCAGCTCTTGCTCCTTGACTCCATCAGACAGTGACCTCACCACCCACCCTGCCGCCCTGCCTGGGAACCACACGATCAATCCTCTCCCTTTGACAGTGGATTGTGAGGTTGCACTCTTCACAAGAGAGCAAACCAGGAAGAGTTTTAGCAAAAGATGTGAAAGACATACACCAAATCTACAAACCAATGCTGAGAAACTAGAGGTCAAAATAAATGGAGAAACATTCTATGTTTAAAGATTGGAAGACTCAATATTGCTAAGATAACAATCTTCCTGAATTGATCTATAGATTCAAAATAACCCCTATCAAAATCCCAGCAACTTTTTTTGTTTTTGTTTTTCCAGAAACAGGTAAGCAGATTGTAAAATTAATGGAGAAATGCTAAGGACTCGGACCCAAAATAGCAAAGCAGGAACGTTAACCTTTCCATCTTTGCATGTATGAAAAGTTCACAATTGGAGAGTGTACATTCGTTTCAAAACTTAAACTCTTCTGTGTATATTCAGTTGACTTCTGACAGAGGTACAGTGGGGGGAGACAGTCTTTTTTAACATATGGTATTGAGATCATTGGCCGCCCATTGGGATTTATATTCTTACCTCACACCATATGTGAAAACTAATTCAAAATGGTTCATAGACCCAAACTTAAGAGCTAAAACTATAAAACTTCCAGAACAAAACATAGGAGAAAATCTTTGTGGCCTCAAGCAGAGAGATATAGTATTATAAGCATAATCCATAGACGACATATAGTAAATTGGATTTCATTAAAATTAAAAACATGTGCACTTCAAAAAAAACATCATTAAGGAATTGAAGACAAATCATGGGCTGAGAGAAAACATTTGCAAATCATATCTGATAAAGGATTTGTAGCCAGAATATATTAAGAGCTCAATAATAATTCAATAATAAGAAAACAACTCAAGTAAAAGTAAGCAAAAGATTTAAATAGACATTTCACCAGAGAAGATATACAATTGGCCCACTGATACATAAAAATATGTTCAACATATTTCTAGCTACTGGGGAAATGCAAATCAAAGCCACAAGATACTACTTTACATCCACTAGGATAATAATAATTATAATAATAATAGTAGTAGTAGTAGTACTCAGCTAATCACAAGTGTTGGAAAGCATGTGGAGAAGTCAGAATCCCCCACCATTGTGGGTAGAAATGTAAAATGGTGCAGCTGCTTTGAAAAAGTCTCAAAAAGTTGACATTCACATAAAGACTTGTACACAAATGGCCACAGAAGCATGTGAAAACAATCCACTAGTGAATGAACACATACAGTGTAGCCTAGCCATAGGATGGGTTACTATTAAGCAATAGTAAAAAAGTAAAAAGGAAATTACCGATACATGCTACAACGTGGACAAACCTCAAAGACACTGCTAAGTGAAAGAAGCCAGAGGCAAAAGCCTCATCGTCTGGTCCCGTTTATATGAAGTGTCCACGAGGGCGAATCAGGATGGGCAGTGATCAGTGGCTGCCTGAGGCTGGGTGTGGAGGACGGCTAGACTGCAAATTGGCATAAGGGTTCATTCTGGAGGGATAGAAATGCTCTAACTTTAGTTATGATAATGGCAATTATGATACAATTACATCTAAGTATTGCGTTAAAATGGGTGAATTTTATGCTAGGTAAATTATACCTCCTTAAGTTGATTCAGGGGCAGGGAGAGAACCACAGGCTTGGGGCTCAGGTTGCTTGGACTTGAGTCCTGGCTCTATTCCTTACCAGCTGTGCACTACAGGCAAGTTACCTAAACTTCGTCCCTGTTTTCTCACCTGTAAACCAGGAACTATCGTAGTACATACCTCATAGTTACTGCGAGGATGAAATGAGACGATACATATAAAAATGCTTAGTGCAGTGCCAGACACAGGAGCACTTGGTGTTATTTTTACTAGGATTATTTTCATCCCATTGTTGAGTTTTGCCAATCTCACTTAGTACCTAGTTCTCTCAAATTCATCACCTTTTCTTCACAGCTTCCTCCCTGGCCTTAAGCTCGGCTCTACCTCTTGATAAAACACTCCTCCTCTTGTCTTCCTTCCTACCTCCGGGCTTTGTTCCTTCAAATCCAGGCTCCACAGCTCAAGCGATCACAGAGGAAATGGAAATAAAAGCCACCTTCGGATCAGGCTGAGTGGCCTGCAAGGCCCTCCAGGAGCACCTGGTTTCTACTCTCACCCCACAGACCTATGGGAGTGGCCAGTGCCGGCACAAGACCATGCAGCTGCCCTTGGCATCTACCCCTCTGCAGAGCTGCCCATCCCCCCACCTCTCATCTGTCTGCTAGTCTAATCCTCACCAGGCCTCCCTCACCCTCGAGCTGGGTTCACCTCTTGGTCCTTCGGTGCCTAGGAGATGTGCCTGTGCACATGTCCAACATGATTCAGACACAGACCACAAAACCCATCTCACATCTTCCACTGAGGATGCTCAGTAAGATGGTGACGGGTCAAATGAAGGACCAGCCCACTCAGCATTTCCTCAGCTCTTAGCTACTAAAGAGTTGAGGCTTTTAAAAGCAGGTCACTTCCGGAGAATGAGAGGCAGAGTTATCTAGAAAGATGGAAATCTTAGTAAGATTTTATCTGTTTTGAAGAACTTTTTTAAGTAGTAGATGAAAGCTAGAGTCGTACTACCTTCCAGTTGAAGCTGTTCACATTGTCCATGACAGGCAGTAGCGCATCAAAATTGACAGAGATGGCTGGTAATGCTAATCTTCTCAGTGGAATTTTCCCCAACTTTACTGGGGGTGGAACCCAGGGGCATTCTACCTCCGAGCTATACCCCCAGCCCTATTTTTTATTCTTTATTTTGAAACAGGGTCTCACCAAGTTGCAGAGTGCCTCACTAGGTAGCTGAGGCTGGCCTCAAACCCGGATGCTCCAGTCTCAGTCTCCCAAATGCTGGGATTACAAGCGTGTGCCACCATGCCCAGCTAGCTGCCCATTTTTAAATAGTCAAAGTTTTAAAATCCTTTGAGTCTCTGGACCTCATTTCCTTAACTTCTCAAAACTAAATATAAAAACATATATATCAAAATGCTTATGATATTGGGCACAATTGTTATTAAAAAAAAAAAAAAAGAATCAATGGCAAAAACACACCAGGAGCATGCAGTTACAGAGTAAGACTAGTCTCCATCCCTTAAAATCCTTCCCAAATATATTTTTCATAAATATATTTTGACCCACTTTGCCAACATTATTTCATCTTTTATCATTTCATCAACTTTTATTAAAAAATAAATTTGAAAGAGTAAAATTGTATGGTGGCAAAATAATTTCAAACTAAATTCTCCTACTTAAAAAACTAACATAGAGAGCTATATTTCATTACAGGAAAGATGAAAAATAATACCTTATTGTTATTAATAATGTCATTAAATAAAAGGAAGGGGATGTAGTTCCAAGTAAAGTCCTACTGGAAATTAATAAAACACAACAAAGAACTGTCCACACAGGAAGTCATGGGGTGAACATGAGGCCACATCCACCCGACTGGGAGAGAATCAGCCTCAGAAGCATCGGGGTACAGCGCTTTGGCCATATGAAAAAAATGCACAGCAATGACACAAAACAAAATATACTTATTACTTTTAGCATGTTAAAAACAATCACATCAAAAAAAGTACACAGATAAAAAATGTCATAGATGACATAAGAAAATAGTATGTGTGTATATATATATTTGCATATATATATAAAAATCTACAGTATTTACCACTGTTGAGATATATATATATATTTTTTTTTGGAGCAGCTTAGGTGCTGCTAACATAAACTAAATTGTACAGCTTGGTTTATTACAAGTCACAGATTCATAGTTCAAAAATTGGAATTACTATCCCTGGCTACATTTTTATATACATTTATTTCTCTCAACTTCCACATGATCTAAATCAAGAGCCCCATTATTTTATCAGGATTTCATCTGAGCTTCAGTGTAGTGTTTAGTTTTAATACACTGCATTTGTTTTGCCACTTAATAACATCATTACTGAGTTGATTAAAATTACATTAGACTCATTATATACATAAAAAAATATTGTCACATTCACTACCTAAACAAATGTTACTCTCATTTTAAGACACACTTTTGTACCTCAAAAGCTTAAAGCCCCAACTTGCAACAGGAAGAACTATCAATGTTAGATTTTCTACTTTCTGTTATTCAAATATGAGAAAAGTAATGTGGAAGACAAGTTCTCCAATTAAACACAAGGTCATACATTCTTAAGAGTACCCCAAATTTTGTCAGGGTTTGGTAACTGTAGTGTAATAGAATATTTTTAAAGACATCATTGATTTTTTTTTTTTTAACCATAAACCTGAACTTTTTTCACTGAAAAAGAAAAAAAAAATTTCAAAGTATGAAAGCTACACCTTTTTTAAAAAAGATCAAGATCCTAGACTCCTATTAATAATTAGGATCCCTGTTTTCACAATTTTAACATGGACATTGTAATGGCCCTGATATGTGCAGCAATAGTCACTGACTACATTCTTTAAACAGTGTCAGAAAAAGATCATGTAAACAATCACCCTGGGCTCTTGGAGGTGAGGCCCTGCAAGAATTTAAGAGGCAGAAGCAAGGAGTAACCAGACTGTTAATTTTGCTTTCCAATGAACTTCAAAGGAGCTCCTTCCTGCCCCTCCGGCGCTGGGTAACTTCTGCGCATCTGCTCCACACAGGGCCGCAGTGGTTCTCTGGCATTTGGCAAGGAACAGTGGGCTCGGAGTTTCGCCAGAGTCAGACCGGCGCCCAGGGCACAAAAACACAAAGATGGATCTGGGTGAATGGATACAACAAGAGCTGCACCTCTGGCCATAGCTTACCTAATTGCCCCTGGTTTTAAGCACCATTTAGTGGTTGGCCTTTCCTTCCAATGTCTTTACTTTTCAGATTGAAAGAAAATGGCAGCCACTGAAGAGAATGATGAGCATCCTGTGAGATGTTGTATTAATAAAGTCAGGGCAAACTCTTTAGTCAGTTTAGGTTCTGGGTTAAAAATAGGAGGGGGAAAAAGCTGAACTAAAGGACAAGTTAAGGAAAAATAACATATTCATTGGATCTAGATTAAAAGTAGTTTTTTTTTTTTTTTAATGTTTCTTCAGGTCTCTGTTAAGATGTGTATGCATAGAATATCTATTGAAAGACATACACTACATATAACCTTAAAAATATCTGTTCTACGGTTTCTCAGTGCTTTGTAACATTAGTCAAGATAGAATGGGCCAAGAGAATAAAAATGTTCAGTTTTTGGAGAAAGATATAAAAGCAACTGAGTAAAGAATCGTTATTGTGTGCGCATTCCTAAATGCTATTGCTATTGCTATGTTTCCAGGTTGAATTCTTTTCAACAGGTTTGGTGATGATGCAATTTAAAATGCTCATCTGAAGCAGCATCTACTGGGGATGAAGACATTTCTATATATTCTTATTACTAACATACATTAGAATTGTGCGAGTTGTTTACAATAGTATAAAATACTGCTTTGGCAATTACAAACATAGCAATGCAGGTTTCATATGGTTTCTATTCTCTCATCTTTAGCGAGTATGGATAAATTCTCACAGCAATACTGATTCTTGAACAGAGAGCCCCTCCCGATTTCTGTAGTGATATGCTGGAGGTGAAGGCCCTGCATATTGATACCCAGCTGGACTAGCATCTTCTACAGAGGGTGAAGTTTTATACCGTACTGGACTATCTACTGAAACTGCTGGGAGATTATGGTCCTGAAAAGGTACGTGTTGAAAGGCTGAATATTTTGGTAAATTGCTTAAGTGGCTACGGTTAGCATCTCGTGTCCAAGACTGTCCATGTGTCTCAGGTCTGTAAGTATAACTAACTTCCGACCATTTTATGTTATCTGGCAAATAATCCACTGGAGGAATGATAAATTTTCCATTCTTTGGTGACCCTGAATTGCCTGAGTAACCTCCAGTACCAAAATCAACCGGAAGGACTTCTATTCGACTAGATGGTAGAACAAGAGGCGTTGGGCGGCTGAAAGATTTCTCTGGAGAAATATCAACTGAAAGAGTAGAACCATAAGGTCTTCTGGAAGGACTAACTTGGGTTCCAGGGCTAATCTGTGTAGATGCAAAGTTGCTATTAGCAGGGGGGATGCGTTTTGGAGAATTCCCATGGTAAACAGGGGGATTGCTGTAGGACGGAGGATGCACGGCCCCTCGATCTTCGCCTTCTAACTGGGTTGGATATCTTCCATAGCTTGAGGGCTGAACTTTAAAAGTAAACTTGTTGGATGCTTTTGATGGACTGGATCCTGGCTCAGCATGCTTTCTTGGACTGCTAGTGTAACCTGCGCTCCTTGGACTTTGAGAGTACGCCCTTTCTAGTGCTTCTTCGACGGAAGCTCCATTTTCATTCTCGCTCTCAGGCACGTTGTCATACTGGGACGCGTTGGAGCCTCGCTTCCTCTCATCAACGTCTAAAACCTTCATCTTCTGCCGTGTGTGTGATGCCCGAGGATCAGCAGCGCTTGGGACAGGGACCGTCAGCATGGGGTGCACTGGTCGACTTTTGCCATCCATGGCATATTTGGCAGTCCTTTCAATAGCTGACATATCTGAGGGTTTGTTCCATTTGGGCATAAATTCCTTCCTGACATTTGAAGTAGCATTGCTATTTTGGTTTGCAGCTGCGTGATTATAGTGCCTGGAATTGTCTCGTGGACCCGATGTAAGTTTTCTTTGAAAATTTGCCTCATCTTTAACATTTTTACTGTCCTCCTCCACCGATTTCCGTCTGAGTTGCCTGACTCTTTCTGGGGTGCCAGTTCTACTCTGATGATGGGGGGAGTGCTCATGTTTTTTGTGAGGTGATGATCCACTTTCTCTTCTGTTGCTTATGTGGGGACTGGGCCTGGCGACACTTCTTTGCCCATTGCTCAGGTGATTACTATCTCCACAAGGAAATTCAGGTGGCAGCTGTCCTAAAGGTTTCTTAGGATATTCATCCTCTTTACCTAAAGGAAAAGATAAATTCATAAGTAAAATAAACAATATCAGTACACAGTATTGATAAATGTATACTTTTCATATTTGCGTTGACATGCTACAGTACTTTCACTTTAACCTATCTCAACTAAAATGGTTTTGAGATCTCAGTAAAATTTTTCAGCTTTAAATAGATCTTTCAAATTTAAAACTCAATCCATAAAAAGTTGTTCCATCATCATCATCATCATCATTATTATTTTGAGTACTTCCAAAAGTATAATTTACCGATAAAAAATATTCTCTATCTGAAAGTTGAATTCTAAAACAATCCTACTTTAAATGCAAAAAGAGAAAAAGAATTTTAAAAAGAAGGAAAATCATCAAATACTTTCAGTTTTATATTTTAAATAATTAGCAGAAAATTACAAAGGAATTGAAGGGAGGTGCAATAAATTGGCCATTTAATATACAGTATTCTAAAATGATCTAATACAATATGAATATCAAATATTATCATGAGAAAGATAATTGACTTAATTTGCAAAAATTCTAATTCGCTTTTCTCCTGTTATTATGAAGTAAGGTATTGTCACTTGAAAGTAAGTTCTGCTCTCTTCAAATAGCTACTCATCAATCCATCTAACAAATACGTACTGAGCAAGCTCTGCCTTGGGCACCGTGCTAAGCAGGGCCATGTCAGTGGGGAGCACACAGACAGGACCCATGTTTGCACAAGGCCATCACAGTCTTGGTGACGAAAACCTTATTTACCTACATAATAATTTTCTTTTGTTTTGGGGGGGGCTGCTATATGATTTATTCTCTTTTAGAAAGTTCACAATATAAATTTAACTAAGAAATAGTTAAAATAGATACTTAGTAGGCACATAACAGTTGCACATATTTCCCTAAGACTTTGAAGACACGTTCAGTTGTGTTATAGGGAGAAGAGAGGGAACAGACGACGACAAAGTAACATATTTTTTATTTTATTTTATTTTTTTGCGGTACTGGGGATTGAACCCAGGGGCATTCTACCTCCAAGTTACATGCCCAGTCCTATTTTTTATTCTTTATTTTGAAATAGGGTCTCACTAAGTTGCATAGGGCCCCAATAAGTAGCTGAGGCTGGCTGCAAATCCGGATCCTCTGGTCTCAGCCTCCCAAGTACTGAGATTACAAGCATGTGCCACCACGCCCAGCTGCAACAATATTTTTTAAAGAATTGAATCAGAATAATTGAGCTAAAATAACCTTTGTGCTCTTTAATTCTTTTAAACATTTAAAAAGCGGAATCTTTTAAAATTAAATTTCATATGAAACCTCAACATATAAAGGAAATATAAATAAAGTGGAGGCGCTCCAGCCCCTCCCAGTTCTATCTTTCCCTCTTCCTCCCTCGAGGCAGCTCGTCAGGGCCCCAGGGCTCCAGGGTGATGTGGTCCTGTCTGTGATTTATACATGGGGCAGCAGAGTCTCAGAGGAGCTAAATCATCTTGTCCCAGTTCACTGCTGTCATCTGCTGTGCTGTTCATAAAACCCCAGAGAAACTTTTGATGGTTTTAACTGAACAAACTTACATTGACAATATTTATGCAAGCTCTTTGTTTTATACATTTGAAAGCTCAAAAGAATCAGAGATGGCAAAGGCAATTTGGTTCATTTGTTTACCCATTCAACAGGCCCCAGACACTGGCAATCTAAAGATGGAACAAGTCAGGGGAAGACCCTGTCCTTCTGGAGCTTACATTCTAGTCGTGTGGTGACGGGAAGAGGACCAGCAAGAACAAGTGTCTCTGAACAAAGGTCTAGGGAGGGAGGAGGCCAGCGGAGCAGTCATCTCACACGGGGCCACGTCAACAGTGAGGACTTGGGGCTTTCTTCTGAGTTACATGGAAAATGCTAGCAGCTTTTCAGGAGAGTTACATGATCTGAAGTGTGTCTTAGGAAGGGTACATTAAATGGTGGGTTCGACTTAAGAGTGGCAATAATGATAATGACAGTAATGATACTTCCTAGCACTCAGGAAACATTCACATGGATCAGCCACTGCTTAAAAGCTGTACATATGACATTAGCAACAGGATTTTTTTTTTCTATTTTATAAATGAGAAGCCCGAGGCAAAGCCTGACTTGCTGAGGAGCTCTGGTTAGTAAGCAGCAGATTCAGAATCAACCCCAAATTGATTGCAGTCTGCTCTTTACCCCTACGCTCTGCTGGAGGAGGAAGTAGTGAGAAGGGGTTGCTCCTGGGGTACATTTTTAAGAGAGTCCATGTGCTTGCTCAGTGAATGAGAGGTGAATGGTTGAGGGCACAGTAGAGTAGTTTAAAGACAGCAAACACCATTCAGTAATTTGTACCCTAACCAACACTGTTCTTGTATGTTTTTATAATAAAGTTATCTTATGGTACGTGTAAAAATTATTTCAAGTGGTAAGCCATATTTAAAATGCTTGTCACTGAGAAGTTTGCTTTGCTTACCCAGTGTTGTATGAAGTGATGAAAGCATTACTAGTTCAGCTTCTGACTAGTCAGCATGTGAATATGTGAAATAGAGAACACTGACCTCAGTGCGGCCCATGTGAAGAATATTCAAAAGGAGCTACTCAGCAGCCAGATTAAAACTAATAAACAATAAAGATAAAGTCTCTCCAGTATCCCCCACAACATTTTATATCAGCTCTACAAATAGTTATCCATTTACTCTCAGATAAAAGTATGAATTTCTTTTCCCCTGTTGGCAAATAACCCCAACATACACAAATTATCAAGAAGATATGAAAACCTATGTGACAGAGGGTTAGGGAGACGGCCCAGTTGGAGAGTACTTGCCTGGCATGCATGAGGCTCTGGGTTTGATTCCTAGCACCATCAAAAAAGCAGTAACAACAACACGAAACAAACAAACAAACCTATGTAATAGGAATCTGAATTTATGTATTTTGCATTAGTCCCCCCCCCCCTGACAATTTTATAAACACAGTAAAGTGATTAGCTAACTCAATGGGCAACTGGTATTTCATCAGATAATAATATCAGCTGATCATCAAAACGGGAGAGCAGGAATCCAATGAAAGCATGCCCGTTTAAAAGCACAGGGAGCAGGTAACTCATTCCTACGAGATGTGCTGAAACAAGGAGTCACTGCAAAGATCTCCATGCTGAACCCTTCAACTGTCCTCCCTCTCCACTCACTGGCTTTAGTCAGCCTGCAGAAAGAGCCACCCACTTTTAAATCTCCTATGAAATCATGTCAAATGTTTTTTAAAATCACCATAGCAGTATCTACACACAAAAAAAGGCCTAGATCTCAAGCCAAACCGCTGCTGTGCCCTGTTCACGCTCTCCCTGGAATACCACACTGTGGGCGGATGTGCAAATGCTTCTCCTGGCCACCGCAGACGCTCACGGTCTGCTTCCAACACTTCAATCTGTGTGGATTCACAATTCAGGAAAACTCAATTCACTGAATTAGCTGTTTCAAAGGGTAGCTACCTTTAGGTCTATATCCTAAATCTCCAAATTGGTTTTCTTCAACAAAAATTCTGTGGACCACCTTTTCTGTTTAAACAAACAAACAAACAAAGCACAGTATTTTATTATTATTATAATTATTTTTTGCAGTACTGGCAATCGAACCCAGGGGCATTCTACCTCCAAGCTACACTCCCAGCCCTATTTTTTATTCTTTATTTTGAAACAGGGTCTCACTAAGTTGCAGAGGGCCTCAGTAAGTAGCTGAGGCTGGCCTCGAACCTGTGATCCTCCTGTGTCAGCCTCCCAAGTACTGGGATTACAAGTGCGCGCCACCAAGCCTGGCTAGGCATAATATTTTATTACTTTTGATCATTTGCTCTTATGGTCTGAGTACATTCTTTTTTTTTTTTTTTTTTTGCGGTACTGGGGATTGAACTCAGGGGCATTCTACCTCCGAGCTACACCCCCAGCCCTAGTTTTTATTCTTTATTTTGAAACCGAGTCTCACTAAGTTGCGGAGTGCCTCACTAAGTAGCTGAGGCTGGCCGCGAACCCGGATCCTTCGGTCTCAGCCTCCCGAATGCTGGGATTACAAGCATGCGACACCACGCCCGGCTTGAGTACATTCTTAATGTCAATAATGTAATGAAACCAAACATAGTAGTCAATTTATTTTATATAACCATACCACAAAGACAACTGAACAAAGTAGATGTGGAAGACTGACCTAGGGAGTAACAAATCCACAGAATTATCTATAGAGTTCCAAAACTTTGCAGATTCCATATTGTTGGGAATGGTCAATTTGAGGTTGGCTTTCCAAAGTGTTTTCCACAGACACCTGGCTTTCGCTAAGTAGTGAAATGGCAATAATGAAGCTGAAATGGCACTTCCTCTTTTTCTTGGAGTGCTGGGGATGGGACCCAGGGCCTCACACATGTTGGGCAAGCGCTCCACCACTGAGCCATACCCCTAGCCCTAAATGGTACCCTTTTACAGTGTGGCAACCTAGAATTTAGGCAATATCTTATATTAGAATTTAAGAAATATTCTATATTTAAACAGAATAAATTGCTTCCCTTATCTGGAACTCTGTAGTGGAAAATGGATTTGCTGTTCTGTTCCTCATCTTGTCTTACTAACCCTTTTCACAGACACTGCTTCCCAAATGTTGCTAAGCTGCATGTTTCCACGGCACAGTGCAAACAGTATGGCCAACGAGGACAGACAAGCTGAGTCTGAGTCCTGGCTCTGCCATCCTCAACTTGGACAAGTTAATGTAGCCTTTCCCAGTCTCAGATTTCTCATTTGTAAGTGAAGATAGTAATATGTATTTCATAGATTTGCTGTACGGGTTGGAGTTAATATATTAAGAAAAAAGTCTAGCACATTTCTTGGAATATAGCAAATGTTTAGTAACAATTTTTACTATATGCTATATAATTGTTTTCAGGCAAGTTCTAAAGTTATTGAATCCTATCTAAGTCTTTTTTTGACTTATCATTTTAATGTGAGATCTCCCTGTAACTCAGCATTGGTTATAGCTGCCCATGTAACGTCATCACCAATCTATACAAAATGCTATCAATTCTTTTATAGTAGTAGTGGTTCACAAGCGAAAATCCAAGTGATTGAGAAGTCCTGAACTGAGTAGGATAACAAAATGGAGCACCTTATTACAGTCTAATGAACTCTTAGACATCATTAAGGAAATGAAGGATACCCAACATAAAAGCATTAAATGAGGGATGTAAACAGAAAAATAAAGAGAGAAGGTAAATATATCACAAGTTATCAGTAAAATGCAAATTAAAATAGTTCTAAAATTGGTTTATCTCACTATTATGGGCTTGGAGAACCAAGTTCTTCAATTTGACAAAGCATATTGAAGTTTTTGATCTTGCAATTTTATCCCTGGGAATTTACTCTAATAATTAAGGCACATGCAAAGTATTTGCTATAAGGATATTCAAAATTGCATTGTTTTAGAAAAATTATATGCTCACCATTAGGTATATGAAATTAAATAATAATTATAAAACAAAAATATGGTAAAATAAGGTTACAGAATATAAAATAAACTCATAGGAATCTATTGCTATGCTAATACTTTTTCTTGGGGGGGGTACTAGGAATTGAACTCAGGGGCATTCTACCTCTGAGCTACACCCCCAGCCTCAAGGGTCTTGTTACATTGATGAGAGTCTTACTTGCTAAGGCTGCCCTCAAACCTGCAATCCTCCTGTCTCAGCCTATCAAGTACTGGGGTTACAAGCATGCACTACCAGGCTGGTTGCTAATACATTTTTAAATATTAATCAGCAAATATGCAAAGTTACTAACAGTATGTGTAGTATATTCCCATTTATTATGAATTAAATGTAGGCATAAATCTCTACATGTCTACAAAAATGAATATAAGGAATAAATAGTAATAGTGGTTCACATGGAAAAAAGTATTCTTAAGACTGAAAGATTATTTTTGTTTAATTGCTATGTAATTTTTCTACTACAAATATGCATTGCTTATATAATAAGTAAATAATTATAAAGTTTAAAAGAACACAATTCTCTTCAATTGGTAGAATTGTATTGATCTGCAGTTTTGGTATATGAGCTGCAAACAATATTTAGTTTATTCACAAAAGTATCGTAAGACTTTGTGAAACACTTTTAATTTTACTTAAATATACCAGGCTAATAGCATTTTTTCTGATTCATTAAATGAGCAATCTTAACAAAAAACAAAAATCCAATTAATCAGGTATGGCATTCTTAATGGGGCCATGATTAGTGAGGCCTTTCTTTGCTTCCTAAGTGCTTGAAAATCCATTTTCAATTAATCCATTTATGGATTCTTGCCTTAGACCCCGTATTTACTGATCTGGAATTCATATCATCTAACATTTATTTCTTTTTAAAACTGGAACTACATTTTTCTCACCTCTGCACTTTAAACATTTGTTTAGTTCCACAATTTTTCAAAGATGACCAATAATCACAGTTGACCTCATCTCGGGTACACTTAGTCAAATGAGATATTCTAGAATATCCTTAGCTCACTCCTGCTTTCCATGGTGACTTGTGATCAGGGAGCATGCTAAATACTAACATGTGTGATCAACATGTTAGTATTATGACACGTTAGTGTATTACACATGTTAGTATATTACACATGTTAAAACTAACATGTGTAATACATGGCTCATGATGCCAGCATCAACTTCCATGTTCTAGAAATGCTTGTTGGCTGATAAAATTGTTGAATTATGCCACAAATAAGTTATTTCTATAACTGGACTAACACCTCTGAAATTAGTGAAAACTCTCAGTAATTACACAGTGATCAATGTATACATGTTGTTTACATTTCAGAAAAAGTTCTAAGGGGCCCTGTGGTCAAGACTGTCCTTGGAGGAGGAATGAGGAGGCGTAGAGGGAAATGAGGAGAAGAGAAGAGGAGGAAACCTACGAGAAAGAACAAGGAGGAGCAAGAGGAGGCCATGACAGGCGACCCCAGCGAGGACGAGAAAGAGAAGGCAGGCAGAGGGCAATGGAATCGTGAAGAAGATGAAGGCGGCTGCAGAGAACTGGGCACCAGGGCACCTCCCTTCCCAGAGGCAGGCTCTGTCTCTAGCGAGTCTGAGTGAGGACTTGCTCATGTTTCACAAAAACTCGATGGGGCAAAGGCCTACCGACTCCAAGAGCAATACCCAAACCCGAGGACTCTGCCTGGGAAGTCTGACCTTCATGATTTGTGAAATTAGGAAGACAAATGTATTTGACTTCTTTAAAGGTAAGTTTAGTTTTGGAAGATTAATTATCCAACTTTTACTGAACCAAAGCAATACTGTACAAAACCTGTAAGAACGAATGCCAGCATTCATTAACATTATTTTTATATGCTAGTGAATATTTTCTACTTTCTATTTTTTCCACATAAAAGTAGATCCAAGTAAAGTATTAAACATTTAAGTGCAATATCTTTTTAGAGCTATCTCAATCTACTTGAACTACCATACACTCCATACACACACACACACCCATGTACACACAAATATTGTATACTTGGTCTTTGGTTTAAATGTCTCCTAAGCAACTAACTATAACTAAAATACTCAAGTATAACTGCTGTCAAAACAGATAGCTCTATGCAGGCCACCAGTATTAATATTTATTATCCAGGCTTCTTTTCAATAGACATAATAATGTTTTAAAACTCAAATTCATGCCTAAAATCTCATGTTCCTCTTGTTCTTCCTGAAAACACAGGAGTTGAAGAATTACTGTCTTAACTAAGGGGCGGGGGTTTGTGAAGATATTGCATCAATGATATTTTTATCAGTGTTTAGTCACATGAGTGGTATTTTTATGCAGTGCTAAGAATTAGAGTAATCTGCTCCAAAATAATTTTTAAAAAGTAAAAAAAAAACCCAAAACAAAACTATATACATTTTAGAATAAAGGCAAAGAATGGGCAACAGAAGAATACTTTATTCCTACAAAGACAGAGGTCCTTTTTACATTCCTACAGGCTGGTCCATCTTTGGTCTTACTCAGGTCTCTGTCCCCACCCAGTGGACACCACACTCAACTGCAAGAGTCGCTTGTGAACCACCTCAGAGCCATTAGCAGCTTCTTGCACCCAAGTAGAACCACCGTTACACGGGTGCTGAGCGTCCTCTCTCTGGAACATCATTCTACTTTTAAACTGCAACAACAGAATACAGGTACTCTGACTATTCCAACAGTTTTTTTGTTTTTTTTCAGTACTGGAGATTGAACGCAGGGGCATTCTACCTCCGAGCTATACTCCCAGCCCTATTTTTTATTCTTTATTTTGAAACAGGGTCTCACTAAGTTGCAGAATGCCTCACTAGGTAGCTGAGTCTAGCCTCGAACCCGGATCCTCCGGTCTCAGCCTCCCAAATGCTGGGATTACAAATGTGCACCACCACGCCCAGCTCTATTCCAACAGTTTTAAGTAAGAAATGGTGGTGGGTGACTGTGGGGAAAATTGTTCTATTTTGGGAATTGTCCTATTCCCTTCCAGATCAAATGTGAAGTTCAACTGAATTTTTAAATATTCTCACAAAATCACTAACTCCAAATATGTATCTGAAACACATGTGATTTTGTTTATTTAATGTACCATTATCCAGAAGAATATACAACTCAAATACTATTATAGCTTTCAACAAGATGACTAGAAAATATGGTTTGCTTTCTAAATTATAGCTATAATTAAAAAATTGTTATAGTTAGGCTTATTTGTAGCAGTTAAACTTGAAAGATAAGG
The DNA here is from genome assembly GCA_004027655.1 of Graphiurus murinus. NCBI lineage: Eukaryota > Metazoa > Chordata > Mammalia > Rodentia > Gliridae > Graphiurus > Graphiurus murinus. Next base: position 60,439 of record PVLC010000807.1, read on the forward strand.
AAAACAGAAAGGAGACAACTATTTAAACATTTCTCACTACAAGCCTATTTAAGGCCATATAAATTCAAAAAGTCTTTGTGAAATAATTTAAATCTTAAAACTTGGACTTCGCGTTTCCTAGGGTTTCAATTCTCACACTTGTAAAAAATTGCTGAATGTATAGAATATCAATTTACACTATATAAACAAAAGTGAAAACTCACTCAAACTCTCAAAGAGTAAGGATTATTTTTCCCCGCTGCAGTGCTGGGCCTTGCACATGCTAGCAGTCTACCACTGGGCCACACCCCTACCTCTGAATTGTTTAACATACAACAAAATTGACTTGTGTATATAAACATGATACAGAATGGTTCAAAAAAGCTGCTTTGTGCTCACCTTTTTAGACAGTAGATTTTTATTATCTAAAAAATATTAGCACCTCATTCATTAAATACGAAATTGAGTTTCTGCTATATACCACGCCCGTCCTTCATCTGCTCATGAAGCAGACACATGGTCTCTGGTGTCACTCCACCCAGCAGAGACACAAATTTCATGAGTGGGCAAGCACTGGGAGCCCGAGGATGGGAGCACACGGAGGAGGATTACTACATGTGACCAAATCCCATGGGGCTGGGAGTCTGGGGACTGGCAGAGAAGGTTCAAGAAATGACAGTGAAAACTATTCAAGATTAAAATTATGCCATTTAATGTAATAATTATGGCCCTACCAGACAAGGAACAAATGAAAAGAACACACAATTTCATCAGGTGCAAAGATCTCTAAAAGGTAGAGGTAAAAGACCAAAAAAAAAAAAAAAAAAAAAAAAAAGCAAAATCCACCCCTCTAGGTGGGGAAAATGCATCTTTGTGTGCCCTGGGATCCGAGGCATCTGGATCATGTGATCAAGCCATCTAAGGGGTACCAACCTCCAGATAATAAAATCGAGACATATATCCCAATATGTGGGAGGCTGAGACAAGTGGATCATAGGTTCAAGGCCAGCCTCAGCAACAGCAACTTAGTGAGACCCTGCTTCAAAATAAATAAATTAATTAATAAATAAGTAAATAAATAAATAAATAGGGTTGAGGATGTAGCTCAGAGGTAGAATACCCCTGGATTCAATACCCAGTACCAGTAAAAACAAACAAACAAAAAACGGTGAAGCAGCCTGACAGTTGGGATCACTGCCACAAATTCAGCTCAAGTCCTAGTTAATGTTTCAATTAATATCCCCAAAATTTATCTGAAAATACATCTTTCAATTTCTCAAGATCTAGAACTGAGTATGGACAAGTTTGAGAGAATCAAACATGTGATTAACTATTTTTTTGCATTAAGAAATCTGTTTATATTTTGTATTTTAAATATTAATAATATTTAAGAGGATTTGGTCACAGTTGGTCTTTTCATGCCAACTTGAAATATGTAAATGAGGCATGATTTGAGCTTTTGATTTTAAACTCATAAACAACATTGAAACATTTAATAGATTCAAAGTTTAGCATATTCTTAAGTGTAAATTAATTAGATTTATGAGTTATTTTAGAACTAGGGAAGGTTTTGTTTATAAATTGAAAACTTATATGTTTAAACGAAATTGGGTATATTAGATAACATAATTTAAAATGTTTGTAGAAATGTGTTTGTAAACATAACCAAACATTAACTAAAATTCCCTCAGAAAAGAATATTACAATTTGTTATTTTAAAATGCTAATATTTGGGGAGATGGGGATGAAACCCAGGGCTTCTTGCATGTTTTCTACTACCAAACCACATCCCAGTGTTATAACTTTTAAGACTGAATTAAACATAAAGAAGAAATAGGTTTCTTAATTTGTTATTTTAGTAAATAAAATACTAATTTAAAAAACCTAAGTAAGCCTGTATATAGAAAATTTTATTTGAGGACCAAAACAAAACAACAACAAAATCCAAAGCAAACTTGTATCAACAACTACCTATTTCAAAGGACTGTTGGGTAAAACGGAGTTAGTAATGTGAATATAAAGCAATTTAGCAAGGAGTTTATCACATAAGGCTCAAAGCTTGCTGGTATTATTCCTATTATGCTACCTAACAGTGCCAGGAAGGTGGAAGGATGAGTTGGGAAAATAGAAGACAAGAAGAGAGGATTCTGTGCCAAATCAAGGACTTGGGACTTTTTCCCGTAAGCACTGGCGTGCCCTGGAAGGGACTGGCCATCTCACACCACCCTTCTGGCTCTGTGAGGAAATGAGCTATGCCGGTGCCAAAGGCCCTGGTTTAGACAGGGAGAGAAATGTTCGAGAATGTTAAGAACCAAAAGAAGCAAAGAACTCACTCACTAACTGGACAGTACTAGTGGGTGCTGGGAAGTGGAGGCAGCAGGGAGAAGGAGCTCTGCAATGAGGAGGGGTGCCGAGCACTGAATTCATCACGGCAGGAAGCACAGGGGAGAAATGGGGGTGCTCTGGAAGACTCGGACACTCAGTCTGCAGCGTCCGAGGGGCAGGCTGGTGGAGATGCCACTTGAGGCACTGACACAACAGGCTGGGACGCAGAAGTTCCCAAGACAAAGACCTGGGATGGAGGTACAGACTCAGAAATCTTTGGAGGAGACTGCTGTGACCATGAGAAGCAGGAACAGCCCAAGACAGAATGTAAAATAAACAACTTCATAAAGCTCATTTTAAAGATGAGTTCAAAAAAAGAAACCAGTAGAGAAAAAGGAGAAGGGAGGGAGGGAGCAAAGGGTGGGTGGGTTAGCTGGTTAGAGAGGCAGAGGTAGCAGCAAGACCCAGACTGGTCAGTTTTCTGGACTGAGCAGGAGATAATTTCAATTTGTGATGCACGAAAAATGTTGCTAGGTCAAGCACGAATCAATGTTTTCTTCCTATGTTCTAGTAAAAAATTGTCACTGCTAATATGAAAGGCCACATAAAGGAGAAAATGCAAAATGGAAGCTAGTAAAGTTTGTTTTCCATAAACTAAATAAAAATTCCAAATCTCTTTAGGGGGGGAAAAAAAAACTACATGTATCAGAGCCAAAAGCAACAAAATACTTTCCTAAAAAGATTCTTTCAGTTTCATATTTTCTGATATTTAAAAGACAAATACTAAAGTGGCTCCTTCAATTATTCTAAGAAAATATCTTCTCTTGATTCTTCTATATTGGTCACAAGCTATAACTTCTGGCCTAACTGCCAGTCATACAAGATCAACACAGGGTTTCTAACCAAACTGACTTTCACTAATTCACAAAAGCTCTCACAGCTTCATATGAATAGAATATGGAGGAGGAAAAGATAGGTAAAAAGAATGAAAAATAAAGCATTTAAGCCAGGTACAGTGGCACAGGCCTGTAAAACCAGTACTTGGGAGGCTGAGACAGGAGGATCAAAGGTTGAAAGCTAGCCATGGCAACTTAGTGAGCCCCTGTTTCAAAAATAAAATAGGGCCAGGGTTGTAGCTCAGGGTGTAGAATGCCCTTGGATTCAACTGCCAGTACCAAAATATAAAAATTTAAAAACAGCATTTATTCTACCTTTTCAGCAGAAACTATTTATTTATTTAATTTTTTTTTTTCAGAACCAAGAATTGAACCCGGGGGCATTCCAACTCTGAGCTACACTCCCAGCCCTATTTTTTATTCTTTATTTTGAAACAGAGTCTCACTAAGTTGCAGAGGGCCTCACTGTCTCAGCCTCCCAAGTACTGGGATTACACATGTTAGCCACCACGCCCGGCTAGAAACATTTTAAAGTAAGAAAAGAGCTATGGCTGATGAAGGAGAAGCTCTTTGTTACTGAAGAAAGTCTTCCCAAAAGTGTAAAAGAAATCACTGAATTTGAAAATTACTATTTTGTACCTCCTGAAGAAATATTTGATTTAGGCAAGGATCATCAACAGACGCTAATGGCATCAAGGGAAAGGTAAAAAGGAAACTGGGTATCTGCACAGTATCACAGCATTATACCACAGATTACTTGCTAATGGAAAAGGTGTTTGTTTTAATAAAGAAATCTGGTTATAACTGCAAACTCAGAATCATTCATAGGGAAAAAAAACAACTAGTCACTATATACTTCTGTTTAATCTGAATCTAATTAAACTGCTATCTCTAACTTGCAGTTTGCAGAGAATACAGATGCTAGAGGAGTACGTTAAATTACATCAGGAATAAAACCGCAGCAACTGCAGAACGTGCACCTCAGGCACACACAGTGTGGCTCTGGCCTAAGTGCTGTTGAGGAAAGCAGGCAGAAGCATAGGCCGTGCCGCTGGAGAAGCGCACTGCTGCTTTTGTTGCTGTGAGAATGGCTCCCCCAGTGGCGAGGCGGTATAGCACTCAAGTACACAGGGTGAAGTACCCGGAAGTCTTTAAAATTATTCAACAGGCTAAGTGATGGGTCCACGGGAGGGTAGGCAATACACATTTCAATATTTTTGTGTGTTTGAAAACTTCACAATAAAAAATGTTTCAAAAAATAGTTTAAAAGTAACTATAAAATATACATAGAAAAATAAATATGAAAAGATTAACAGCAGTTAAATTTAGAAATAACTGGGTACTTTCTTGACTTGAAAAAAGAATAAGAAGCATGAATACTGAAAAGAAAGAAGAAAAACTATTATTTGTTGAAAAAACTATTATTTGTATATCTAAAATCTTAGAAAACATAAGAGTCAGTCAAGTATATTGGCTAAAAAAAAAAAAGTAAAAATACCAAATGTTTTCCTGACTAGTTAGAAAAAGAAGAAAAGATTCAACTTATAAGAGCAATAAAAAGATGAAATTACCCTGAGGAACTTGAGAGCCCTGCCCATGCTTTCCTCCGTGAAGCACTACTTAGCTATCTTGATGACAACTATAGCACTGAACCTCACACACATTACAGGCTTTATGGGCTGGCAGATCTGCTATACATCCAAGGTGCTGATAGCCAGGGTTTATACAGGACAGACTGGAGTGGGTAGGTAAGAAATATGTAACACTTACATGAAGAAAACAAACTGCACTAAGGGTCACTAAACAACCACAAAGTAAAAGCTTCTACTTAGAAAAACACAGTTTTTAAAATAGGTATTTTTTCCCTCAGAATCTTAAAATCATAGTATCGGTAGATTCTTTTGGTAACCTGATACAAAAACACAAAGTAATAGGGGAAAATAGCTCTAAGATATTAAAACTATTTGTAAATGGAAAGGAGTCACGGTGCTGGCTCATGTACGTTTAAATTTTTTTATTTTTTTGTAGTACTGGGGATTGAACTCAGGGGCATTCTACCTTTGAGCTACACCACCAGCCCTATTTTTTATTCTTTATTTTGAAACAGGGTCTCACTAAGTTGTGGAGTGCCTCACTAAGTAGCTGAGGCTGGCTGCGAACCTGCAACCCTCCTGTATCAGCCTCCCAAGTACTGGGATTACAAGTGTGTGCCACCATACCTGGCTCACGTACTTTTTTTTTTTTTTTTTTTTTTTGTGGGACTGGAGATTGAACTCAGGAGCATTCTGCCTCTGAGCTACACTCCCAGCACCATTTTTATTCTTTATTTTGAAATAAGGTCTCACTAAGTTGCAGAGGACCTCACTAAGTTGCTGAGGCTGGGCATGAACCTGCGATCCTCCTATTGGAGCCTCCCAAGAACTGGGAGTATAAGTGTGTGCCATCATGCCTGGCTTCACATACGTTTTTAAAAGGAGAGATGTGAAGCCAAGGGTGGTGGCACATGCTTGTAATCCCAATACTTGGGAGACAGACAGGAGGGTCCGGGTTTGTGGCCCGCCTCAGCTACTTAGTGAGGCTCTTCACAACTTAGTGAGACCCTGTTTCAAAAGAAAGAATACGCCAGGCGTGGTAGCGCATGCTTGTAATCCCAGCATTTGGGAGGCTGAGACCGGAGGATCCGGGTTCGTGGCCAGCCTCAGCTACCTAGTGAGGCACTCTGCAACTTAGTGAGACCCTGTTTCAAAATAAAGAATAATTAAAAAAAAAAAAAAATTCGGCTAGGTGTATAGCTCAGAGGTAGAATGCCCCTGAGTTCAATCCCCAATCCGCCCCCCATCCCAAAAAATTAAAGAATACAAAATAGGGCTGGGGGTGTAGCTTAGAGGTAGAATGTCTCTGGGTTCAATCCCCAGTATAGCAAAACAATAAAAAAAAAAAAAGGATAGATGTGACCTTAAATTTCTTGACATAATGTTCATTTAATTATCTTAATTTTCCATATGTAGTTCATAATTTGGGCACACCAAGGGGCAAAAAACTGAAAATAAATGTTGCGGTAGGAGCAGCAGAGATGACTAGGAACCTGCAGTCCAGCCAGCGCTCCAGGTGTTGTTTCTCCACCCGTCTCTCTACCTCCTGCCTCTCTACCTAGCTGCGTCCCCACGCCATCGCTTCCTAGTGAGAAGATCTTACCAACTACTACGACTCAGTTTCCTCATCCGTGAAATGAGGTCCAGCACTTTTTGTTGGTTATTTTTAGGGACTAAATGAGAGGATGCCTGAAGAATGGAGTGCCTAGTATGCACTTAGAAAAACAGTACTGCAAGTTAAATGCTAAGTCATTTTCATCATCCCATTCTACCACACAGGTTTTGAACTTTAATCTCGGGCTTAAATAGTTATGTAACACATTTTTTCTTCATATGTGTCTTTTTATTAAAACTTGCCTTAAACTCTTTTTAAAAGTAGGCAAGGCATTTAAAAATAAACATTACAATAGCAAGAGTCTAGTAATTGCTGTAGAAACACATTTCCTGCTACAGGGATGAATTAGTAGAAAATGGACATTATTATACCAAACAAGGGCAGGCTGACCTCACTTAGCAAAGGCGATGGCTTCGCACAGCCCACGCTCAACTCAATTACTGCTGTGAGGGGTTGTTTTCTAGTCAAGCCTCATGACCTGAAACCTCAGAGAAGTGCTGATTAAACCCTTCTCAATTAAATAAGTACAAGCAGAGCATCTTAGTTTTTACTGAAGGGAAAATGTATTTTCCACAAATGTGATTCTGCTTCTCTGTATAGACACATCCAAGATGACGGATGGATCAGAAATGCCAAACCACCTCTACCTGTGAGCATAAATGATTGCCTTTATTTACCTTTCCTCTTTTACCCACAAGCTTCCACTTTCCTAGCCTCTTTCCACATCATCCACTACAAAAAAAAAGCTTAAAAGGAAAAAGGCAAAAACAACTTTTTCTCAGGGTATCATTTTCTCAGGTTGTCAAGTACAACTGATTAAAACTCTTCAAAGTACTCCCACTGCAATCCCTCTACACTTCTTTTCTCCCTCCCCGCCCCCTCTGGTGTCAGGTCCACTGCTGCTCCATTCACTCTGTTTGCCATCACTGTATAAATTTCATCTCTCCTGTGCGCATCCTGAAGGCAAGAAACATACTCTTTTTTTTTTTTCCCCCACAGTTTTTAAATCTCCAGTAGATCATCCAGCAGAAATAATAGTAGGTCCTGGAAAATGTTTTAAAGTAAGTGAATAACATATATTAGCTACATTGCAACTTATCACAAAGAACCCTGGATTGGTAAGCAGAAAAATTCCACCCTACTCGTGTCAGTGCAGTGTGGGGGTTCTGCACTGCTGCTTCTATTGGCGTGGTGGTGGTGGTGGTGGTGGTGCTGGGCATGGAACCCAGGGCTTCACACATGCTATGCAAGTGCTCCCAAGTGCTCCCCCACTGAGCCACATGCCAGTCCCTGTAACTTCAGATTTAAGTTGCTTCTTCATATATGAAATGGAACTTCACTTGCTCTATTACTGTATATGGTTTCACAAAATGAGACGACGGAGGTAAAAAGTACTTATTGCTATGCTAGTTCAAATAACACCATGGTTACTTCTAAGTAACAATATTATTTGTCAACCAAATTTCAAAATTTAAGTAGGAATAGTATAGTTGTTCTATTAGAAGAAGTAGATTTTATAAATATGTTTCCTTGCTTTTTCTTAAAATAAGCGGGGGGGGGGCATAAGCAAACCATTGATTAATATTTCTTCACAACTATAATGCTTATGGCTTTGAAAAAGAAATAGCCTATGTTAATTGTGTCATGTCTTCTGATCTTAATTATAATTTAGATAAAAAGTGTTGGTGTATTTCTTACCAGGTTCGGGGAGGTCTAATTTCGCCCGCTTTAGTTCTGCCATAGAAACCTGAAGTTGCTCTATTACAAAATCATCTTCAAAGAAAAAATCTTTTGCTAGAGTATCCTGAAGAAATTCTACAAGTTCTTCCATAGATAATTTCATTAAATGTTCTAAGAAAGGATGAGAGAAATACAAATGTTAAATCAACAGCTACTTTAGGTTAAAAAGATAATATACTGTATTTGGGTATAGTAGTTTTTCTTAAAGGCATAACAAAGAACATTTATAAAATTTACATGACATTGTGAGTATCATTGAAACTCAGTAAGATAAAAACATTTCCTGATATTAAAGTAGTCACAAAGAAGAATAAGTTATCATACTGGGCAGAAAGGGAGAGGATACATACTGTCAAATACTTTCTAATTGGTTTAAGACTAACCATATCTAGGCATTAATATGAAGATATGAGGCCTTTCTCTTTTATTGATCCAAAGCTAACTGCCATAGGCCAATCCACTGTGTGTGTGTGTATGTGTTTGTGTTTGTGTGTGTGTGTGTGTGTGTGTGTATCTCACTAGGGATTGAATCCAGAGGCATTCTACCTCCAAGTTACATCCCCAGTCCTATTTTATTTTTAATTTGAAACAGGGTCTCATTAGGTTGATGAGAGTCTCACTACGTGCTGAGGCTGTCCTTGAACCCACGATTCTTCTGTCTCAGCCTCCCAAGTACTGGGAATATGGGGTGTGCCACCATGCCCAGCTTGCCAAACCACTTTTAAGTCTGTATTTATTAGTGTTTCATAATTTTAAAAAATGGATTATTAATTTACAAGTTTGTTTCTGCTTATAAAATTAGTTTTATTGGAAAAAGCTTCAAACTATAGCGAAAAAGCAGAAAGCAAAAATCCACCCAGATCACACTACCCAATATCTGACAAACAGATCATGTACACAAACACACACACACACACAGACACACATCAATTTACAAAACTAAATTATATTCTCCAAGTTATTTGCCCTCTTGCTTTATTTATGTTCAATTATGTATCATTGATATCTTTTTTCAACAAATGATTTTATAACATTTATACTAAGAGTGATAGAACAGTACAACATACATGTACACTGTAATTTGCTTATTAGTCTTCTAACTTGGATTACTTCTGATTTTTTACCATTTAAAATTATTATGTGATGACTCTCTAGTAACAATGTCTCTAAATATTGTTTAGGCAATGAGGAAAAAAGAAAAAAAGTCTCTTAATGAGACTCAGATATAAATTAAGACACCTAAAAAGAGGCTTTCCTGTTTTGTACTTTGCTTTTATTTTCAATCAACAACTGAATTGTATGTATGTAAAGGGTATAATATGGTGTTTTGATGTATGTATTTCACTGTAGAATGGTTAAACTAACCCACTGACATATCCATTAACAAACACATTTATTTTTGTGATGAGAACATTTTAAATCTACTCTCTTAGAAGTTTTCAAATATTATTAATTATAGACACTATGCTGTATAATAGGTCTCCAGAACTTACTCCCCTAACTGAAGTTTTGCACCCCTTAAGCAATATCTCCCCATTCCTGCCACCCCTCAACTACCACTTTGTTTTCAAGGCTGTATGTGCGTGAAGGAGATTCATTTAAGTCTTTGAGTTTTGTTTCCCCAACCAAAAAAGGAGGAGGAGGAGGAGGAGGAGGAGAAAAAAAATACAGAGCAGCAGATAGATTTCTCCACAGCTTATATAATCTAATGATATGCTGGCATATAAAGTAATTGTTGTACCTAAAGTTTATTTATAAAGGGTAAAGAAACTTTTTAATTGTCAAAATTGATCAAGGGTTATAAGGTAAAACAATTTAAGAGAAGAGAGCTACAAAGAATTAGAATACTATATTTCTACTTTTTTTGCTGTTTAGAGAACATTAAACTAATATCTCCTAATAAAAGCTATACATTTGTTCTCTGCTTTGATCTATTCATAGATCAAAGAGGGGAAGGAAGTAAAGAAAATGGGAATGAGGGGAAGGAAGTAAAGAAAATGGGAGGGAGCAGGGGGGAAGAAGAAAGAGAAATGATCACTTGGTTACCTGACAGAACCGTAAGTCTTGTTAGACAATTTGTTGTCAATGGTTTTGTTTTAGTGCTTTAAGTCTGTGTGTTGGGGAAACAAAGATTGAGTGTAAAGGAAATTAATTACAACAATTTTGAATCCTTTACTGGAAGAGTACACAATACATAGGTATCTTGTACTGGGCATCCTCATTCCTTTGTAAAGTATGGTTAATCTGGCCCTCCCAAAGTCCACTTTATTCAAGTAGGGAACCAAACAATCTTATATAAAAGTATCAAATGCATACTTAGAACAACATCAAGCACAGCAGAGAAAAAACTATATATGTGACCCCATGCACTCAACTGGCTTACAGTTCAATTGGGATATTGAACAGATCATTTAAGAATAATGTAAGAGAGTAGAGTACACATTAAATGTGAAATTAATTACGTGGTGTGGCCTAGAAGTACTATACGATATTCTGTAACTTTCAATGATTCACATCTCTGTAGAGCTGTAAGAGGAGTCACATAACGTTTAAGGTGAACTGAGGTTTTGAAGATGAATATGGTTTCTTCATATTCACAAAGAAAAAATCTCATATCTTGATTTTAAACTAAACCATAGCAAATCAAATTTACAGAGCCCTTGAAATACTGCAACTGAAGGCTAAAAAGTGTTTTCTGTTTGTTTTTAAAAACAATCCTGACTAGTTTTATGCAATTATAGACACTGCCTGTCCTTGCCACAAAGGCCATGATGCCGTGAAGCAGAGTCAGACCTGCAAGTTTCCCATCTATAGCTTGGAGCTGTAGTTCACCATCTACAATGTGAAGGAAAGAGTAATAGAAATATTCTCTCTAGTTGGGTGTGGTGGTGCATTCCTGTAATCCCAGTACTTGGGAGGTTAAGACAGGAGGGTTGCAGATTCGAGAACAGCCTCATCAAGTAGTGAGATTCATCAACCTAGTGAGACCCTATTTCAAAATAAAAAAATAAAAATAAAACAGGGCTAGGGATGTAGCTCGGAGGTAGAATGCCTCTGCGTTCAATCCCCAGTACTACCCCCCCCAAAAAAAAGTTCTCTCTTGCCATTAATAGCTGGACCTTGAAGCAAGGCTCGGTCCACTGGGACTCCTGCAAGGCAGGCAATTCCAAAAGTAAGGATTCGTGGCATTTCCCACTTTGCATTATTATATTCTGGAAATTATGGGTGCTTTGGGTTTTGCCTTTTTATTAATTATAAAGAAAAACTTCTCAGAAACATGCGGCCTGACAGATACTGATCTCTTAGCTGTAAAAGAGCAATGCCTCAAGACAATAAGCTCTAGCCTAAAAACAGGCTTTGCAAGTTTATCTAAATTGCTGCTACCTGGTCTCCCCCAAAACCTGCTGACTACCTAGATAAGAAAGAACACTGCTTGGAGGGGCTAAGCAAAATTGTAAAGATTTTAACTAATGGAAAAGAATTTTTATATTATGTGTTGTAAACTTAACTGGTTGTAATTAACCTTTAGAAAAACAAGTCTGTAAAAAATTCCCATTCTATATGCCTCACTGTAAAAAAAATAGTATATAAATCTGCGATTGACAAAAAATAAAACAGATGCGCTTCAGCATGGGTGTGAGCATATTCTCTCGACCTCGTCTCATTCCACACCAATCAAGGAACCCCCGACCCCACAAGCCAAGAGGGCTGGCTCCCGGCACTCTCTGGTACCCTTAATTAATGGATTTGGTTTCTTTTTGCATTCATATTCTCTTTCTCTTTCTCCTCCTCCCCTCCCCCATCTCGTTCTATTAAAAACGTGAGATTTAGACTGATGAAAATTATAAGGGGTCCCAGTGGAAATGAACACTTAAGAATAATATTATTACTGAAATCAACAAATTGCGTTCTACTACTTAAGTGTAAAAATGAAACTGATAGAAGGAGAAAAGAATCAAAGACAATGCAATGCAGTAAGCTTACTACCTTGCAATGTAGTAAGCTTCTAGTCATGAGAAAGAACTAATGAAAGTTAATTACCAATGAAGATAATTTGTCCACTGGAATTTTTTCAAACCACTACTAAAAGACAATGAATGTGAAATAGAGTAGGAATGGAGACATCAAAGTTAAGAGCCTCAATTTTTATGAAGTCTTCATAGTTAAACATTTTCTTACTTTTGTGTAATTTTAAGATTGTATAAGACATAGCAGTGAGAACTCGTTCTCCTTCAAAGATGTAGATATCCCATATCCTGAGGTTTAGTGTAAAGGGAGTCTATAATTAAAAGCAAAACAAAGCAGAAGTAAGGTTAACAGTTAACCTTCACCTTGTATTTATAATTTTATGATTGAGTTTTGTAAATAAATTACTTACACGATCAAGGAAACATTGAAAAAACCACTTCATTGTGTAAAAACTTGTGTAGATTTCTTGAGAATCCTGAAAAAACAAAGATCTTACAATTTCTGGATTGCAGCAAACAACAGAGGACAATATAATAATAGTAAAAGGTAGGAAGGCTGTTGGAGGTAACTATCAGGCCAAACATAAAACCACATTATAAATCTTTTTCATGGCTTCTATTTTCTTCTATTCTTACTATTTCTCCCAAGATTTTATTTCTCAAAATTACCCCATGAATAAATTCCTCATGATAGTACTGTTATACATTTAGATTTTCATTATTATATTTTATAGTAAGCTATCTTTGTCTCACTAAACTACCATATTTTACAGTAAAGCATATATATCATTCACAAGGAATGAGCCTATATGACTCTTAAAATGCTTTTTTGCACAAAAACTTTGAAACTAAGAAATCACATATCTTTTAAAAACTTTGCATTTATCAGTTTCATAGAAGAAGTCTGAATCTATGAATTAGGTCTGTGATAGACCATCAATGCTAAATTTTACAAATTTAATGTTCTTCAAACTGGGAATTAAAACTGCATAACAAATCAAATGGATGACAGTATAAATTAATAATTAAGTTCAAAACAAAGACTGAACTTAATTATTGTAGCTTCCTTCATAGTATAGGTGAGTATAAATCAGCATCACATCTACCTACCAAATGTTGCTTAAGCTTGGACAGAAATTTATTCAGTATTTTTTCATGATGTTCTTGAAATCTCAAGAGTTTAGGAAAACCTTGGACAAAAAAGCCTAGAATACAAACATAAAAATAATACTTCACAAACAAAAAAAACCAATTTAAAACATAACATATGTATTTCATTTGTAGTTGTCAAAAATAAAAAGAAACATCCAGTAATTATGAAGATATTTTTCTTCTCCACCAAGGGAATAATTGTATATAAAATCTGAGTAGTGAAACTTTCAGCTAGAATGTATTTGCTAAAGATTGCCTATATTTTTGTAAATTATTAAAGAAGACAGAGCACTTCTGAATTAAAAAGAAAACTAAGATACTAAGAAAAATACAAACTGAAGCCATTTACCAAGATTATCTGTTCTTTTAAGATCTTGGGCCATTATCTTAAATGACTAAATATTTTATAGTTTGTTCTAATCCTGATTGCTTATTATTTCATTTTACTGTTAATATAGTACATAAACGTTTTACTACTTTTTGAAGTTTTCTCTAACAACTTCAGCAGTATCATGTTTCCAAAGTTTTATCACTTTTGAATCCTTTATAAGCTATATCTAACATTAGCTAAAACATTCAGGTTTGATATAACATTTAATGTTATATCAAAAATCATATTTTATCCTGATTATACTAGTGGTGCAAATGGTATGTTAGTATTTATTTGTGTATTTAACTCATTGAACTTTACATCTATTTTTATTCACAAATTTCCTTTCAGATATTATATGATCCTTTGAAAATAACAGACACTCAATAGACTTCCTCCAAATTAGTATTTTCCAACTTGGTTCCTATGCAACTTTGAAAGATGTTAATAGATGTTCTATGTTTTCAAACAGGAACCTGGGGAAAATATTGTATGTTAAATAAATTCTTCTTGGATATTCATGATGCACATTAGCCTATTAATGTCTTTTAGATTTAATGAAACTTATTTTGCTTTGTTTACTTGACTCAATCTCCAAGACTTATCTGATTTGGGAGTTTGTCTTTTCCCCCCACAGAACATCTGTTTCTAAAAAATGAAACGATGTTCCCTTGAGAGCTAGAGGAATCTACGTTTGGGAAGCACACTGCTTTACAATCTGGGCAGGATTTTTTCTTAACTATGACTGTTTTCAAGAGTGTATGTAAAAAAAAAATCCAAAGAGAGAGAGACCTGTTCCTCCCTTAGTAATATTTTCCAGTGAAATGATTTCATTAAAAAAAAATCTATAACTATCAGTGCCAGTTTCACGGTCAATTTGACAGAAATGAAAGTTGGGAAAATTTCAAGAAAAGTCTGATTTTTGAAAAAGTCCATGCATTTCTGTAATAACAGTTTAAGGATGCTAAGATACCCAATATTTCATCACTTTTCAGTGCTATCCCCAAACTGATAGCTTAGATCTCATCTCTTCCAGCCCTAGCTTTGATTTCATATATTTACAAGTGATACCATTTTCAGATAGGACAAAAGCAGAGGTAACCTTTAGTTATGAAATTTCACAGGCAGACATAAAAACAAGTATCCTCTAAGTACAAGCACACCCATAAAAATGACCTATATTTCACTGTACGTGCAAATGTTAGAACTGATATTGCTTTATAGATTAGTCTGGTGGCAATAATTGCTAAAGCTAAGCTAACAAATAGGTTTAAAAGAAATGACCGTTTTCTAAAACTGGACAATCTTCCACATAAGTATATATCACTTAAGTTGTAACATTTTGTTATACTTCAAGACAGATCAGCAACATCATTGCACAGAAAAGCAAAATAAAGACTAAGAAGGAAGAGTTCTTTTTTCTTCAAGATGACTTTTTAAAGATAATACTGCTTGTTGGATGGCAACTCATTACAATAATATGTCTTACTTTTAGAGCCCAGAAATTGTTATCACACAGATAGTATTTGTTAAAATAATTGGCAAGGAACACTAAGAGACTGACAAAAGTAAACACACATGCACACGCGCACACACACACACACACACACACACACACACACACACACCCCTCATCCTCCTCACATGCCACACCCCCACAAAAGTCACAAAGTAAGATTGTCAGATTTAATAAGTAAAGGACTATGGAAGACCATAGTTTTGAAAATATTTAAATAGTACTTTATGTGGCAGGTTCCTCCCCACATACCACATAATCATTCAGAGTGAACTTAGATGATCCATTCTTAGCATTAAAACTTTTAAATCTGATATTATTATATAGATATAATAGAGAAATAATTTTGTCTTCTATGGACAAATACCACTTTTATTTCAAAGTCAAGTTGCAATCCAAATCTGAAAACTTTAATGCTTATGCTTGGCAATTATTTGAAAAGGTTACTAAAAACAATATGCTAATTTGAGAACCAAAAATTATGCATGTTTTGAAATATTAATCAAGTACCCAAAACATGTTATTAGCCTTTTACTTAAAATGGAACAAAATTTATGGCTGGAAGAACTAAAAGCCACACTTGAAATATGAAACTACTTAGTTATCATGTACCTTTCCTTTAAATGCCTAAGTGTTAT
The DNA here is from genome assembly GCA_004027655.1 of Graphiurus murinus. Classification (NCBI taxonomy): domain Eukaryota; kingdom Metazoa; phylum Chordata; class Mammalia; order Rodentia; family Gliridae; genus Graphiurus; species Graphiurus murinus. Next base: position 76,230 of record PVLC010000807.1, read on the forward strand.
TTCTCCATTATATCCAGTCAAAGGAAATATTTCACTGATAACCACATGATTATCTAAAAATCTGGATCAAAAGGCATCTTTTATTTTTACCAATAATGTGACTTTTCCTAAATTTCTCCCAACCTAAATTAATTTCTTTTGAATGAGGGCAAGTAAGAAAAGAATTTTAAAATGCCAATAATACACTTTGGGGGAAATGACAAAGAAAAACCAATATGAACAGAAAAACTTGGAAAAGTTCAATAAAGAAAAATGAAAGAGGAAATTAGTAACAAATACTACCAAGCTCTGAATCATAAGTTTGTTATACTTAATTCTACCAAACATATTTTTGTTTTAGTTTGCCTTTTTCCCTCTCTTGTTTATTGTTTATGATAAGATACAGTTTCTTACCATGCATGGCATGTTTGGGGCCTGAGAAGAGTTTGACCAGGGCCCAGAAGGCGTCTTCCTCATTCATATACATGAGAAGTAGCGCTGTGATCTGACTCATCCCCTGACAATACCCGACTTCCTAAAGAGCAGACGAGAACACAGATGTTAATAAAGAGTTCAAAAAATGCTTAGATACATTACTTAGCAGCCAAGTCTAGAGATAAGTATTATAATCTTTACAGCATTATGCAATACATTATAAAAGAATAAAATGGTGCTCAAGAATAAATAACTTTGTGTATACAAAATCTGAGCTTATGAATTTTTAAAAGTCGTCTTCTGTTTGACACTGTTATACTGTCTTTAAAGAACGTCACTATATATTTCATTTTACGTGTCATTCTCAACTCACTCTTCCTCTTCTTTGCTCAGATGCAGATTCTCTCTGTCTACAATTCCCACTTTCTGGACCCTGAAGTACACATTTTTTTGGGATGCCCAACCATCCTATGCCCCCCCCCCCTAAGTACTACCTGCTCTCTTCATAGTCTGTGCCTTGATGTGGCCTTAGGGATTCACACCTATGTCACAAGAACCATAGCTGATGGACCAGGTGAGGATGTCTGACCCTAGGGAACTAATTAATTGGTTGCACTGACTGATCACACTCTACTCTTTCTAGGAAATCTGTACAAAGCCAGAGATTATAATCACATCAGGTTATATATACTTCAACAGTGCAGGCACATTGAGTCTGTGGGTGAAATTTTAGCCATGGAATAAGCAGCAAATAAGCAAAGGAAACAATCTAGAGAGAGGCAGTGGATAATCAGAGACATTCTGTGGCCCCAGAGTGGGAGAGAGAAAGCAGAGCCTCCTTCTCAATGAATGCTTGCCACTTCCCGGGCCCGATTCCCACGAGGCCCAGCTACTGCTTCATTTCCATGAGATGTTCCTTTAATAAATCCCTTTCTAACCTTCCCTAGTTTGAGAGAATTTCTGCTCTTAAAACTTAAAGGTTTTAGTTACACTAGAACTTCTACATCCATGGTTCAAAGTCTGCCCTCTCCAAAACCTAGTCAACAAGTATTGATTTTAAACCTATGTTAGGTCTTTCCCCAAATTATCTTCTCTCCCCAGAATAGTAAATGTCTTACTAAAGGGTTTAGTTTAGTTTACTCCTACTGGACTCCACCTAATATGTAAAATGTGAAACTGAAAGACAACTTCTTGGAGTAATGAAGAAATACCAAGTCAAGCAAAAACTAATCTAGACACCATTTCCTGTCCTTCCCTGCCCATTCTCAGTCCTATCTGCTTAAAACTAAACATTCAAAACATAACAGAACAAAACCTTCTGTAGGGAGGGAGAAAAACTGAGGTTCACTGGCATGTTGTGGCCATATCTAGGTTTTTCCATTTTCCAATCAGCTGTGTCCTAAGAGTGTGGGGTTCCCAAGGGAGCATAAAGGAGCCAGAGTTAAAAGACTGGAGACCAACTGGCTCTGGGAGGAAGAAATGCACCTAGAAGGGCCTCGTTAGGTAGGGAGTGCCAAAAGGAACCTCCAGTTTCTCAGAATACAACTCAAAGAACTGAGCAGGTATGTTCCAACTTACCGTATTATAAATAGAATATGCAGCAAGAACATGGAATAGGGATTGTTGCCTAGAAAAATAAAAATTTACATTAAACACAAGATAGTTACTTCACATTCTTTTAAAATTACAAACTAAAAAAGAAAAAAAGTTGACTGCAAACAGATAACCCAGATAAGATTATTACTGCCATAAATTATCTCAAACTCAAATTCAAACAGTATTCTAAACAGCCTAAATTTGAGACAATATAATATTCATTCTGATACAAAGAATTTTTACCAAAAATGCAAAGGGCTTCAAAATTTCTTAATTTGTTGCTCTCTTTCATTGAACTATCCTGCTATGAAATCATACCAATGGAAGCTACTGGCTTAACACACAGAGGCATGGCCTTTCGAAGACTCATGACAGTACCAGCTAAGTGTAACAGCTGGGAGGGCTGGGGCAGTATTTCCAGGAAGTTGGATATGCTCTACATCAACCTCCACTATAACGTGTTGTTTTCCACAGCCAGGATTCAGGCGTCTCAGAGTCAGAGTGGAGATAGGCGTGGCTCCACTCACTGTTATCCCAATGACTCACTAGTTCAGTTTCTGCCTCCCATCTCTGCAACCACAGGTTCTGCTGATCCAGAGAGCTCAGTTTCAAAAGGAGGACTATGTCCACCAAGAGACACAAGAAGGATCCCATCAAAGCAGGAGCCGCAGCCGCCACTTTGGATTCCTTATGTCACTTCGAGCTCCTTATGCCTCAACAGGCAAAGGAGGGTGACTGATCCTGATCACTAACGGGAAAATGGGTTGTTACTACGTAATGGACCTAAGGAGGAGGATTCTAAAATACAGGAGAACACTTGGGACATCTCTTAGTTTTATCAAGCCCTGAGATTAAAGTCAGTGAACTATGACCCAATTCAGGCAGGGTTGCTAATGGTCCAGATTCTTCAAGAATGAAGATTTGGATATTCTACCAGGGAAAGAATGACAACCAGGAACTTACTGAGGGCAAAGAAAATATGGAATGGATAGTGCAAGAAGGGAGCTATAAATACCAGCTACAATGATACAACCAGTTGTAGAAATGACTATAATTGTTACAAGTACTTCTTTTCCTTACTTTGGTAGGAACATGTTTGTATGTATATGAACACATTTTTCTTCTTTCTTTTATCATCTAATATAAGATGTATTAATAATAGTTAACCTTATATCATGGTATTTAAATTTAGGATATCAGCCAGGCATGGTGGCACAAGCTTGTAACCCCAATATTTGAGAGGCTGAGACAGGAGGATCGCAGGTGTGCGGCCAGCCTCAGCTACTTAGTGAGGCCCTCTGCAACTTAGTGAGAAAATAAAGAATAAAAATTAGGGCTGGGAGTGTAGCTCAGAGGTAGAATGCCCTTGGGTTCAATCCTCAGTACCATAATAAATAAATTAATTTAGGATACTGAAGCAAAAGCATGAGTAAGTCCCAAGGGCTTGGCATCCACTCCTGGGGAGAGGGTTAGCATGCTCTCAGCTGTAAGTAGAATAGCGGTGTCGTGTTAAACAGAAGCATGACTTTGCTACTGTCTTATCTGGAAATAAGAATGGTTTAAGGAGATGTGCCTGAGTACCAAGCTGACAAAGGTAGACTGTGAATATTGGCTCTGTGTGTCAACTTGGAGAGGCTCTAATCCCCTATTATTCAAATACTAATCTAGGTGTTGCTGTGAAGATATTTTGTAGATGATTAAAATAAAATCCACACTCTGTTGAATTTAAGTAAGGGAGATTATCCTAGGGTAGACCGGATTCATTCTGAGTTCTCTGAAGAGAAATTCCACCTAGGGAAAACAACCTCAGCCTATGCCCAAGAGTTCTAGCCAGTCTTTCCTGACAGTCTGCTTTGTGGCTTCTGGACTTAATCAGCCAGCCCCCACAACTGGACAAGTCAGTCTCTTAATACCCACCTCCTCTGGTTTCTGCTTCACTGGTTGGACCCGGACTAATACTACACTTTGCATCCATAAATTGCCATAGTGGTGACATGCCAAAGTATAGTCCTAATGCCCTATTATACTAAATTTATTTTTATTTACTTTCCTTCATTTTTATTTTTTTAAGTCTCATGTCTACATGATATCAGGTTATAGATCTATTTATCACCGACAATTCTTAAAAACAGTCTCTTATTTCTTTTCTACCTCTAATAAAAATATCTGTTATATTCCTAAGACTCTTCAGATTATAAAAATGATTCTCTATCAATTTTACAGCACCTATTATGTAAAAGATCAAAAATTTTAAGTTAAATTAGATCCTATTTCATATGAAATAGACTCAAATGACCAAAAAAGCATAAACTTTAGGATATAAATCAAAATTATAGTCCACACAAGACATTCTACATGCTCACATTTTAACTTAATAACATCTATTTATAAATGCCATTTATATTTGATAATATTAAACTTTACTTACTTAACACCATATCTGTCTCTAAACATAATATGGTCCCTAAATGTGCGGTTGACATCAAGATCTATTTGTCTGATATCAGGTGAACAACCTCGTGCTCTGTGTTTTAATTTCTGAAGAAGAAAAAGAGGGGAAGAAAATACATTTTATGAAAATCATCTGTTGAAAGTCTATGGTCACTAGTAAAAGGAATCTCGTTAAAAACTTTTCTTCTGTTTAGGACAATCATTCCCATAGTTATAAAAATCAAAGCCATCTGAAATGGTACACAAGGAAAACGTTCCCTCCCCTCTGGGGCCCCATGGATTCTCCTCCCATGCCCTCCTTCTTCCCTCTCCTCTTTTCTCTCCCATCCTGTCAATATAGTTAGATTCTAATTTAGGATGAGAAACTTCTTAGTTTGTATTCCTAAGACAGAGTGAAAGTTCTGTACGACTGAGCCATGCAGTCCATGATGATTTCTTTTCTTTCCAGCACAGCACTTTTGTTTTCCTTGGAGCTAATCACTGCCTTGCTTCTCGATCTGACTCATTTTCTATATACTTGTAGTTCACTACACATTATAAACAACTCTTCTGGTGATGTCCATAGAGCAGGCATTCCACCAGCTTTGTCTTCTAGAACACCTCCCTCAGAGTAGGTCTGGCCCACTCGGGTCTGGGCTGCTTGGCTCCGGGTTACCGCCTCCCCATTCTGCGGGGGCTTCCCTCTGTTTAGCTCTGGTCTGGAGTCCCCTGTCTCCTGGGTGTCACATCTTCACTTTCTTGGTTTATTTCCTCCGTCTGGAGGAACTTGTGAAGGTTGTGTGGAGAATAGTTTTTGAAACCTCAAATGTCTGATGATTCTAACCTCTTGAAGTCTTTGGCAACTTAGGAATCCTAGGGTGCAAGACATTTTTGCTCCAAAGGTGCTGCTTCATGGTCTGCTGGCCTTCCATGTTGCCACTGGAATTCTTGTCTCTTTATAAGCAAACTTTATCCTCTCTGGAATCTGGTAGAAGCTGCTCTCTCCAAATTCTTCAACTTCCCCTTTCTCTACTTGACTTGGGTCTGTTTTTATCCAGAGTTGGGCACTTGGTAGATACTTTCAATCTTCAATCTTAAAAATTCATACTCACACCTCTGAGCTCTGAGAAACTGTCTTTAATAATTCTCTTGTTAATTTCCTCATCCTCCTTTCCTCCATCCCCATTTCCTCTTGCCAGAACTCCGATTATTACAGTGTGGGATTTTCTAGGCTATTACCTAACTTTCTTATATTTTCTCTATTATTTCCCATCTCTATCTTTAAATTTTATTTTCTACAAAATTTCCTCAATTGTATTTTCAATTAAGTTTTATACTCTCTTAAGTTTTTCATTTCTATTATTTTATATTCATAAGCTCTTTGTTCTCAAATATTCCTTATTGTGACATCGTATACTTGCTTTATGGATGTAATATCTATTATTTCTCTGAAGATACTAACAAGTTTTCTTCTTGCTCTATAGTCTGTTTCTTACAAATTTCTTTTCCCACTTGGTTTTGTCTGTCTTTCATGTTAGCCCCTTTCCTCATATGAATAGCAATACTTGTTAATTGCTTTTATTTAAAATTGAGACACTAATGAAAGCTGTGTGTCAGGCGGGGCTTCACGACAGTGGTCTTCACTGTGGAGATTTGGCCAGGCAGTTGCAGCCTGGTCTGTGGAAGTCAGTATCTTTGCTTTTACTCTCTGATGTTGGTCATGTTTCCCAAGGAAGGGTCCTCCTGCCTCCTGTCAGAAAGACAAACACCTGGCTGCCAATGTTCTGGAAGCTGCACTGTCCAAACTTCAGGATATTCTTTCCATTCCTCTGCTTTTGTGAGAGTTGCCCACCCCCAGCAATGTCTGTGGGGTCCTAACTGCTTCTGAAACAGACTGTCTACCACTTCTGTGTTTAGCCTCATCTGTGCTTCCAGAGGTACCTGCAGCTGGCAACTACCATGCCTTCTGGATCAATCATGTTGCTTCTCCAGGATCCCAATGTCACCCTAGGATCCAGCTTTCTCAGGTTGCTAAGTTTAATAAATGCCTGTCTCCATGGTGGCTTCCCAAAATTGGCAGCTGTTATCTCTTCTTCCATTTTCTTCTTTGTAGGTTTGCCTTTTTAAAAACTTTGCCGTCAATTTAGTGGCATTTCAGGGGAAAGGGGAACTTTAACCAAATGGGAGATTGAAAATTATATTAATTTGAACTTAATCATGCTTAAATATAAATAAGCATCTATGTACACATGCTATATTGATTCACTTACTATCTACTGGAAATACAGATTTCTGCTAAAATCAATTTCAATAAATTCACATAAAAACTTAATTCCTGACTTAAGTTAAAAGTGGAATAGAGGCTCTCTGGGTAGGTCCAAAACATATGTGTATCTGGTGTGTATACATGTGCGTGCTAAGTGTTTTGTAAGTAAATGTATTCTTGTGTTTTGAGGTGGGAACTCACAAAAGCACAACTTCTGTAGCTTTTTAAAACATGAGAATGGGCCGGGGGTGTGTAGCGTGCTTCCCTAGCATGAGGGTGGCTGGGGTCCACCCCTAGCACTGGATAGAATAAAACTTGAAGAATGACCACAGTATGTTCCCCAGTTCTGAAGACAGAGGAGGATATTTATAGTACAGTATTAAAACCATATAATCACTAAAATATTGTATGTTATTTCTGATAAAAGTTGGAGCAGAAGACACTGCAAAATTTTAGTTTAAAAATAAGTCTGTACATATTTGGTATTTTAGGGTCTTATTGTGGAAATCTCTACCAGTGCCTGTATGTTAGAGAGTTGGTCCTGTGTTCTTAGATAGACAGAGTAAATATTGTCAAAATGGACATACTACAAAAGCAATATACAGATTCAATGCAATCCCTATCAAAACGTCAATGACATTCTTCACAGAGCCAGAAAAAAAGTCCTAAAATTCAAATGGAAGAACAAAAGATCCAAAATAGTCAAAGCAATTCTGGATAATAAGAACCATACGGGAGGCATCATAATACCTGACTTCAAATTATACTGCAGAGCCATAGTAATAAAAACAGACAGATGTTTTTGACAAGGAGCCAAAAACATAGGCTAGAGAAAAGATAGCCTTTTCAGTAAATGGTGATAGGAAAATTGGATATCCATATTTAATCAAATTAGACCCCTATGTCTTACCCTGGAAAAGAGTCAATTTAAGATAAAAATTAGAAATTAGACTAGAAACTTTGTATTTATATGCATTTTCTAAGGAACATATTTCAAAATCTATGGGTCCAAGATTCTTAGATGTAAATTTCTTGCTCTTTTTAAAGGTTAATATACAACTTAGGTTTAGAAAGGGTATGCTAAGATGACAAGGAGGAAATTTTTTTTTTTTTTTTTTTTGTGGTACTAAGGATTGAACCCAGGGCATTCTACCACTGAGTTATACCCCCAGCCCTATTTTTTAATTCTTTATTTTGAAACAGGGTCTCACTAAATTGTAGAGAGCCTCACTAAGTAGCTAAGGCCAGCCATGAACCCGGATCCTCCGGTCTCGGCCTCCAAAGCACTGGGATACAAGCATGCGCCACCATGCCCGGCTAAGGAGGAAAATTTAATAAACTGTCCAATTTAAGAAATTGGTCACTCAAAAAGTTAACTTTTCATTAATAAATAATTAAACTTAGAGATGCCACAATAATCTTGGAGACAATTCTTTTTTCAGCCTTAGAAGAAAAGAATCAAGTATAGGCAGATATCAGAGAAACTGTATTCTGCTATTATTTTCTCATAAACTGTAAAAATGACACTTCAAACCTCTTTATTGATACTACAATCAGTTTTTAGTCAATTCTCTCTATGAAAATGCCCCCAAACTGAAGGATCATTTTAAGTACTTTGATTGATCATTTATATATTTGAAAAGCACTTGATACTCTCTGGTTGATACAGATAATAACACTTTTATTGAAGTATTTGTTTGGAATAAGTAGACTGCAATCAAAAACCCTACATAATTTTAATATAACTTCAAGTAATGATATCTTTATCAATATCTTTATCAATGACAGCTAAAAGAAATTATTTTACTTTTTAATTTCAAAGCAACAGTTTGGCTACTCACATTATAAAGGTCTCTTGTCTCTTCCTTCATTTTAGGGATCTCAAGAAGGAGAGCCCAGACTTCACCTCGGAGCTGGAGTGGGATTCCTTTGTAAATTCTTCTTTGAAACTTATTGAAAGAAAAAGCAACTGGAAGTTATAAAATGACAAAAGTTGAGACTAGTCCCTTAAATCAATCCAATTAATATTTGTTAGTCTCTTATTTTCAGAGAATCGGTAACAATTAATTGATACATTTTAATCAGTGATACATTTAGATTCTGTCATCTCTCTTTCTGATCCTAAAAGGGAGACACAGACACAGGAGACAATAAACAAGAAAATGTCAAGAATGCTCGGTATATTAGCATGATCACACTATCATGAAAGTGTCTCGAGGATGTACAAAAGCATATTCAATGCTCTCAGGTAAGTTTTGAACATCTTATTTACACATTCCCTTGTTACACGCTTTCTTCCTTTCCCTGAATAAACTTAGAAGGTGTTCCAAATAAGAAAAGGTTGTCAGTGTGAAATGTCCTCACAGAGTGCAGAGTACACTGTCCTCTATGCCCTAATCTTCTCTTTCTTCTTATCTGGGCCATTTGAACAGATCAAACTCCTTTTCATCTATCTCTTGCCTCAGTTCCACTGACAATCTTTAGTTTGCTCATGTTTTCTCCCCCTCCTTCCCTCCACACACTCATTCCTTTCCTCCTTCCCTTCTCTTTTCTTGATATTTCCTCAAGAAGACCTTTGGCATTGAACCTATCTGGTCAGACAAAATTAGTGAAGAATCACTATCAAGGAAAGACATCATTTTTTAATGAAATTAGGCACAAATCATCAGTACCATCAACTCCTTGGGTCCTTGAAAAGTATATGGCTATTGCCCTAAGAATCTTCACATTTAATATGCTTTCCTCCATCTCTTTGTAACTATATTTTCCTCAAATCAAACCACCGAAATAACACGCAAAACTCTATGGTCGTTACAATGTGACCACTTATTTGTCTGACATGGATCTCATCTTGAGAATACATTAGAGATGATGGAGGAAGCAGGGATTAATTCTGCCCAAGGAAGCTGGGAAAGATCTCCTTTAGAGGAAATGACAGTATGTTTCCTACTATTGAAGGAAACATAGGACTGTGCCAGGAAGGGGAAATGAAGAGGGGTCAGAATAGTGATGAACTGAATTGTAACAAGAACAACAATAATGACACACTGACATTTCTGATTATCGATTAGGAACCAATATTATTCTTTATGTTTGTAAGTCAAGTTTGTCCTTTCAGTATTAATTGCTGTACCTGACTAATGTCTTCAATACCTTTTGCTAAATAACTATTCTGGCCTTGAAACAGTGATAAGTGTGCTAATCCACATCATTTTGGCTACCAATGAGTAAACATTTTAGTCCAGAAAGTCTACCTCGATATTATGGAAATTTCCCAACTTCAAGTCTGCATCATCTAACAAAGTTCTACCTGTACCGGTCCTGCTTGCTATCACCTCTCTAGTTTCTTTAATTATACTTGCTCCGTTGGCTTCTTTGTCTCTGGACCTTCAAATAGCACCAATCTCCCAGATCTGGACTTAAACACACTTGAAACCATCCACAAGGATCAACTGCCTTTCATAACTATATTTTATTTCTGTATTCTAGGATATAGAATAATAGAATGTCTATGTTTCTATTTCTATGTTCCATAGTCTTCTAACCTTTTATTGGCCAACTCCAAAAGGAAATAGTAGTATAAAGGTAGAATAATTGGGGAGTTCCAGTCTGGACATAGAATTGTCTGACTTTGAGAAAATTATTTTTAAATGATGTTCCTCCATTTTCTGGTCAGTAAAATAAAATATTGGCTATTATAGTCTCAAAAGTCTACATCAGTTATTTGACCAACAAAGAAATATGGGTCTCTATAGTAGGTTCTCTGCTGTGATAGAGCTTAGCCATAACAATATAACGACTAGTTAAGTCATAACATTCCCTGGACAGAAACATCTTCATTTAATAGATTATATTTTTTTAAAAATAGTACACCACCCACAGGGAGGCAATAACTGTGAGAACATACACACACAACCCTAACGGAAACTCTTTAAAATTAAAAATCCAAATTTTCTCTATCAGAACTATATTTCAATGTATTTTTAGAATTTCTCTGTATCACTGCTATGTAAGTAAGGAATCTGTGGAGAGAAAGCATGCCTCCCCTCGGAAGAGATGAGAAAAAAAAAATGCTACTTTTTACTTCAGTGCAATTTAAAACAAGGTGTGAATTGAAAGCAGTAATCCTTTTAGAAGGTACATTCTGTTTCACACCAAATTGGACCATATATATCATCAAGTGATTGTGGCATTATAGTTACAGGAGAGTGCTTTAAAATTATACATCAAAGAAATAGTTCTGTTAAAATCTTTTTTAATGGGAACTACATTAGCCAGAGTTGCTGTCAGAATAATAGCCTAGTAGAATTGCTCATTTTTACAGAGTCCTACATACTTTCACAGATATATGTGTACTAGAGAAGAACATAAAGACATGTAATTCTATAAATATTTTATTATCCTGAATGTGAGACTGAAGTGTAGATGCAATGCATGGAGATTTATCCTGTAATTACCACTTGAGCAATCTTTCCACAAGGATATAAGGGAAAGTAGTTGTCAACTCTCAGCTAATCTGAGAGACACAGCATACTATTAAACAAGAGCACAGGTGTTGCATCTGATCTCCCACTTTGAACTGATTCCTCTTAAAAAATATCTTGAGTTCTAAACTCAGTGCCAAAATAGATAGCTAAAATCAACAACCAAAACAGACTCACTCTTGAGTAAACTAAAATAATAAAAAAAACAGCCTAACTTTAAAATAAGGATATTTAGGGTTCTCAAAAATTAAAATGACATTAGCCCTGTGAGATACCCTATGACCCAAAGATTTCTATAGTTAAGTATGTTTCACATACTTTAAAGTTACCTCTTAAAAGTTCACACTATATGTAATAATTTAAAGACTGAGGAGGAGTCCTATAATAAAGAAACCTTGCTTACCTGTGGCTCTGATTTTCCAAACTCTAATGAGAGACAGCACACTGTCAGGCAGACTGAATAGCCTATGTGTTTACTACATTAACTTATTGACCCTCACAACAATCCTAAGAGGCAGGTTCTATTACTGTCTCCATGTCACAGAGGAGTGCACTGGTAATGCACAAGTTACAAGGCCGTGCAGCTGGTAAGCAGCAACGCAGAGGTTTGAACCAGGGTAGAGGTTTGCACCTGGCTCGAGCTTCTCTTAACCTTTGGGCTACATGGCTTCTAAGGAATACCCACAAAAACCCATGGAAGTGATGCTTTCTGGAATTTCTTTTTCCTTAAAAAATTTTATTATCCAACAGCATTCAAAAAACTAATACCGGTATTAGACATTTACTGCATGCTTATTATATGCAAAACACAATGCTAAGTGCTTCCCATGCATTTACTCATTAAATCTTCATCCTTTTGAAATGACATTAGCTCTACTTTTCAGATGAAGAAATGGAGGCTTTAGATGTCAGTGGTTTGCAAAGCATGGTTTATGAAGTCAAAACCATTTTCCTAATATGACTAAATTAGCGTGTGTGTGTGTGTGTGTGTGTGTGTGGTACTGGGGATCAAACCCAGGAGCATTCTACCTCTGAGCTACCCCCTCACCAGTCCTTTTTATTTTGAAAGAGGGTCTAAGTTGCTGAAGGTGACCTCAAACCTGCAATCCTCCTGTCTCAGCTTCCCAAGTATTGGGATTACAGGTGTCACCACCACACCTGACAAAATTTTCCATTTTATTGTGCTGACTTTTGCACTGATGGCAAAAAAGCACTGGTGACACAATCAAGGCAGCAACAGTGCTGTCCTGGGAGACACAGTATTCTTCTCTCAGTTGAAAAATAGGCGAGTTTCAGTTAGGAGGCCCTTGATGAGGCAGTGGGAAACATTCGTGTGACTGAATCTCAACTCCTGAGAACACGTCTTCTGAATATGTTGAGTGAGGAACATGGCGCTCTTGCTGTGTACTCAGACATGACGGTCACCTCAGAAAGAAACACTCACGAAAGTGTTTCAATAATAATTTGAACCAACTGCTTCTCTTCACAGAACCTCATCATTACTTGAAAGAACAACTGACTAACCACACTACATGGCTGCTCAGATTTGGGGTATTTGGTAGGCATTTTCTCAAAATAAATAAAGTGAAACTGTCCCTTGATGGAAAAAAAAAAAAAAAAATGGACCAACTGTATTTGTTGTCACTGATCGCATCTGACCTTTCAAGCAAAAATTAGAACTTTGAAAAACTTCTACCACCAAGAACTTGACATCCTTCCACTATTTAAAGACTTTTTTCACAAGATTGGTAGTGGTATTAACGTATGTGTGTATTTCTGTTTAATTGGTTTAAAACAGCATAAATTTAATGCAGGGCAAAAAGTTGTAAGGGGGGGTGCTAGAATTTGGGGAAGAGGAGTGCTCAGCCGCCAGGCCTCAGCAGGGTGGCACGTGGCTTTGAAGCCTGGAACGGCTGCAGTGACTTGGGAGGCAAAGTAAAGTCAACCCCAAGAGCACGCTGGCACTGCAGGAGGCAGAGAGGAGATGGGGGAAACTAAGTCACAGGCAACATAACTGGACAGCTGAACTAGTCATTCCTAAACCCATCCTCCCCTGGACTGGCCGCACAGCTGGTGAAGCCAGCTTGAGTTGGATATTCTGTCACTTAAAACATAAACACTACTCAGGTGAGGCATTCTGATAAACTAAACTAAATTTTCAAAAATGAATATGAACATAACAATTCCTAATTAAAGAAAAATGCTTATTGTGAAAATCCACATTGAATTGATACAGTTTCATATGGAAATAACATTATTTCACATTACCTTTTCAGTGTTCTTGTATTTTTCCCATCCTTTTAGCATTTTCAGCCATTTGACAGTTCTTTCAATTTCCAGGGTCTTTTGCTAAAATAAAATTGGAATTCATTGTTACTCTTTGTTGGAGGCTTCTTTGCTTACAAATTACAAAAATAAAAAATTAAAGAAAACGCTACTGAAAAAAGACTGCTATAAAAAACAATATCCTATTTAACATTTTATAAGCTGGGTAGTATTAGTGCTGCGTCAATAATTTTCCACAGGTAAAAAGTCATGGGGAATGCTCCACGTAGGCCACAACATAGGGGAAGGAACTGCATATATTTCCCAACACTTTAAAGCGAATCACTGACAATCTTGTGTACATCCTACAAATTTTGTAAAAAGAAAATTTAAAAGTGTTTTGAAGTATCTTTTATTAAAGAACAAAAACACAACTTCAAAATTCAATTCCTTTCTTTCTCAAATTCTACTGCACCCTAGCATATTAATGTTAGCAATGACAGAGTTGGGCTTTTTTAAAGGAGAATTGGTTATTTATTTATTCAGCTATTTATTTATGATACAATTACTCCATAACTAGCCCTATGCTAGAAAAAAATGTATACAAAAATAAGTCACAGTTGTTGCCCTAAGGGGATGCACCATACACTCGGGGCTGACATGGAAAGACACAGTGCTGTGGCAGCTGCTCTGGCACAGAGGCGGGAAGGACAACACAAGGTCACAGAGGAGCAGTCAAATCCACCTAGGGGTGTGAGGGAAAATGAGCCAGAAGCGAAGAGCTGAAAGACAATTTGAGTTTTTATAAAGTGCAGTGTGGTTAAAGACTATTCTAGGCAGACGGCAATACCTTCTGAGGTGATTCAGCATTCTAGGGGACTGAGAGTGGCTCCAAAGGACTTTGAAAAAGGAGATATCAGGAGATGAGGCTGCCAAAGTGGGCAAGGATCTTGTATATGTCACATGAAACTGAGATCGGGGTCAAAGCTAGGGAATGGGGCAGGCAAGGCTAAACGCTTGCTCTTCAATTCTTTGGTTTCCAGGAAGAAAGATTTTTTTCCCCTCAGTACTTGGGCCTGATATTGGAATAAGTGTATGAAGAAAAAGCAATGGATATAGAAAGACTACACAGGAAAGAAAACATTCTAAGGGCATGTCTTATGCTCAAGGAGGTATGTGACCTCTGAGGTAGGTATGATCATCTCCATCTTACAATAAGGGCACAGGCACAAAGGGTTTAAGGGACAGATCTAGCAAGGGTAGAGGAGGGGCTTCAGAGCCAGGCAGCTTGGCTTGAGGATCTGCACTCAGAGCCGCCACATCTGTATCTGGCTTCCAGGCAGGCAGCCACAGCACCTGGATACACATGGTGGCTCCCTACTGATGCTTCAGTTGAGCCTCCACTAGGCAGGCACTACATGCTGGGAGATGGCATACACCCACCACCAATATTTTTAGACCTAAAGGAAGCACAAAATACCCCCCCCATTCCTGAATTTAGGAAAACTCTCACCAGTGAGGATACTTTTATAGATTTTTATTTTTAGTTATATTCTTTTTTATGTGTAAATATTTAAAATTTTAATAAAACCAGCATTACACCATTTTGGAAATACTTTTCATTAAACAGTACATAGATAACACCTAGCCATGCCAGCAGATAAAGCACTTCTCAAACTTTTTTGCTCTAGGTACTCCTTTATACTTTTTTTTCCCCCTTGGTGGTGATGGGTACTGAACCCAGGGCTACATTCCTAGTCCTACTTTTTACCTTTTTAAAAAAATTTTGATGAGTTTTTTTAATAACAAAAGATGATCACCTATTAGCAAAAGATATTGTTATAATTCCCATTTTTCAAAAGGTTAAGCATAGTCTTTATTATATTATTAGTGATAAAATGTTGCAGATGGTTCCAGAAATATGTTTAATTTTAAAACTCAGTGGGGTACGGAAATCTAATTAATGGTTCTGCTAAATGTGACTTTAGGGAAGGCCAAGCTGTGAAAAACTGAGGTTGATCTAAGTTGCCATTTGGTACTTTTTGTTCTTCTGTACTTCCTTTCCTGACTTCTTCAAAGCATAATCCCTTTTCTCACCAATGGAAAAACACCAAATAATTCAAGGCAACCCAAGAGTATAATAACATATAACTTTGCCAGAAACAACCCTGCTGAGATCTAGCAAGTCTCTTGCTATCTTTCATTTTTATGACTATGAATTATCAACGAATTACTTTAGGAAGTAGTCATTCCTTTTTTAAAGATATACTTTTGTCTTCTAATGCTTATTATATAGAAAGAGATTATTTTAAATGCTACATATACACTTTCATACTGCAAGGACAAAACACACATAGAATTTCAAGAATCATTAAGTATGCTCTTCTTTCCTCTACATTAAGAAAAAAAGTTATACATTGGAAAAGCCCCGAGGCTGCAGAATTTTAAAATTATATGTCAGTAGTTCAATCGAGTTTAAACGTTAACTCCATAATGCTGTCAGTTCAACTATACCAGATGTGAATGCACATGAAAGTCCTTTTCCCTCTACTAATGAATCTGTAATTTATGGACAAAATATGATCGATTGCTAAACATGCTGAAGCTAACTATTCTAAAAATTATTTTGAAGACAAAACTGAAAATGTATGTGACAAAATTCGAGCTACAGTGCCCTAAAAAATAGGATAAGAAACAACTTACCATAGACTTAACACCACCAAGACAAAGAACTACAAGTTCAATAGATATTTTAAATTCAAAATATCCAAAATGCTTCCTCCCCAAATATGCTATTAATACCCTTCTGTTCCTTGACATAAAGTAACAACATTTCTGTGCACTAAGTCAACCAAATTGGAACCTCAAAGTCGTTTTGAGCCTTGCTGTTATTTTACTTCCCACTCCCAAACTACACTTCGCTGGTCCCACCTTCTACCTTGTTTCCATCCTGTCCTCGGCCCCTGTTCACGTAATCACTGTTTCTGCATGAGAACAATGGCTCCTTACTGATATCCTGTCTTTAGCTGCCCTCCATGCTGCTACTACAACTCTTTAAATGTGCCCCACGTTAAAATCCTTCAAAGGCTACTCATTATCCACAAATGAAGTTCAAGCCTCTTAACACAGCGTAGACGACCCCAATATCGCCTGACTCGCCTTCAAGTTTCACTTGCTGCTGCTCTTATGATCTGGCCATCCTGAATTATTTGTCATTCCCAACACAATGTATTTTCATGTCTCTTGCCCAATCTCTATTATTCATCTGCCATCATTTGGTAAAATCCTATGCACCCTTCTCAGGGTCCAGGTCAAATGTTCACGGTCTGGAACCTCTCCCAAACGCCCCCATGTCTGAAGCAAAATGAACTGTTCCCTCAGCATTCAGTGGCATGGACTAAGGACCCACTGGCCTGGATTCAAATCTGAGTTCTGTCCCTTCCTAGCTGTTTCACTAGGACAAATTATTAATTCTTCTGTACCTTAGTTGTCCCATCTACAAAACAAGAATTATTGTGATTATTGTTACAGTACTAAATGCTTATGATCTAGCTACCCAAATGCCTAAATCACTTTATCAGTATTAAAGTACGAACTCCTTGACAAGAGACCACATCATATGTTCATCTTTTAATCTCATCACCTGAAACAGTAGTTGTTATATAAGAAAATTTAAACAAACATCTTAAAATTAAGTAGAATTTGCATAAAAAAGGCAACTGGACTATGAAGTAGCTAATATAGCACTATGCTCCCAAGGTGGAGAGATGGGAAGGAAAATGTAAATAAATCAAAATCCAAATATCAATTTCGATAGCAGTTTGCTCTCTCAAATATAGAAATAACCAGTAGTCAATTATAATGATATCTCTATGTAGCCTAACCATAAGTGAAAACCTGGGCCTTTTAATTTCTCCTCTTGTCAGCAGCGGTCTTGGAAGACTGAGCCCTTAAACTGTGGGGTCTATGCTACCTCTGGTTATTGTTAGAATTGAGTTAAATTGTACAACACCCAGTCAGGGTCCACTAAGGAACTTCTTAGTGGATGAACAAAAATCCCAAAGATATCTTGGCTACCAGCAGTGTTCTATAGTATTTAAAGTGAAATAATATTAAAAAAAAAAAAAAGTTCTCCATCTCTTACCATTTGTTTGTTTTCATCTCATACAATTAAAATGCTTAAATGATGGTAAAGTTGAAAGGAGTCACCTATGCCTAGATCTTGCCAGTAGAGGTCAGGAGAGGACAAGTACAGGAAGGGATGGGTCTTTTTTTTACAGAACACCTTGACACTGGAAAGTCCAATGGTCATGTATTTTGAGTAAGATTTCAAACCATGTAAAATTAAAGTTATTGTTTTTAAAGAAATAATAGGACCTGGTATTCTATACAGCATACAAGATATTGTTTTACATGAAGGAATTGCTAAATCTATGAAAATTTAGTTTTATATACTTTCCTCCTTATTAAAAACATCAATAACCTCAAAAACCAATATAATCCATTATTAATATTATTCTCCATACAGTAAATATAATAAATGTGTTTGTTTGTTTGCTTAAGTGGCTTGGGGGGGGGAACCCAATGCACTTTTCAAACGTCAACATTAATCCTCTTATGAGGGAGGATTACTATCCCTATTCTAAACAGGGAGCTGTCTTATGTAATAAATAACACATCTGCAAAGCTAGAACTGAAGCTATGATCACTTGATCAGATATTAGTATATCAGTCTTCCCAAATGGCAAGAAATATATGCTTCAGGTATATGCTTTGTAAAGGCTGCAGATTTTAGCAAGGTTATCGCTTTCATTGATTTTGATCAATTAAATAATGCATGTACCTTTTTAAATCAATTATCTAAAATGACAAGGCTTGGAACAAGCCTACTAGAAGTAGGCTGTTACCATATAATACATGAACTTAACTCAAAATAGAAAAACTGGGGCAGGGGGAGGGGGATCTGATAAACTAAGAAGTTTCTGGCCTTGGACTACTTTGCATGAGTCTCATTCCACTTTAAAGAAACCAAAACTGTAAAAGGCATATCATACAACATGGGTATAATTTAGGTATCAAAGGGTTAATGGAACCTCAAACAGCCTCAGAATCCTGCCTCTGTCCCAATAAGAGAGAGACAAAAATAAATGATTAAGGTATGCATCACATTAAACTATTATATTATATTTCTAAACTCATTATATTAAACTCTTTAGAGTGAAAAACCAATTAATTATAAGCCTAACTTGGCATTGGGTAAAAGGTTTTCTATTATACATGTATCTCCAAAGTACAAATAAAAATTTAAAAAACAGACTCTTTCAAAGCATACATCCTCCACTAGCTATGTCTTAAATTTCTTCTTTTCACCACTGTAATATTTCTTGAGACATCTAAATCACTGGTTTGAAGACTCTGGGGCTTTTTGGACCAGGAAAGTACAAGAGAGGGAAGGAAGAGTCGGAGAGAGAAGCCAATACTGGGATGCTGGATTTTTATTTTGCCAAATATAAATATCTTTTGTTAAGAATAATACCCTCCAACACTCTCCCTAATTTCTTAAATACAGAATGCTTTTTGTAATAATTAAAGAGGTAATCTCTGTGTCTTTAAATAAATATATATATGGTTATAAAGAATTACATTCATAATCCATTCATCCCATACTTGATCATATGTTATTTGCTGAGTACTGTCCTGGGTATGCAGCAATGAAAGGGAAGATGGAGAAGAAAGAGGATGGAAGGGGAAGAGGATGGAAGGTAAGATCAGAGCGCTAATGGAAACTAGGTCATGGAGGGCCCTGAAGGTCATCCTAAGAACTGACCTTCTAAAATGGATGAGATGGGGAGCCACCATGCAGCTTCTGACCAGAAAGTGGCATAATCTTACGAGGCAGGCAATTCTGGCTGTTTGGGTGAACAGGTAAGACTGTGGGGAGCAAGAGGCAATGGTGGAAGCAGGAAGACGGAAGCTCCAGAATAGAGATGACAGTGGCCTGGGTAGCAGTAGCAGAGGTGGTAAGAAGTCAGATTCTGCATGCATTCTGAAGCAGAGCTCATAGCATTTGTTGACAGATGAAATGAGGGGTCTGATGGAAAGTCAAAGATCACTCAGAAGATTTTAGGCTGAACAACTAGAAAAGTAGAGTTTTATTTAGTGGAATGGGAAACTCGTTAATAGGATAAATTTAAGTATCAAGCTGAATATTGCTGGGGTAAAGATCAACACTCAAAACTTGAAGCACCGTTTCTATTGAAGCACCGTTTCTATTGAATGGCATTATAGTAGAAAAGCCTCAAGTGGAACCGTCATAAGTTGCAGACCATCTCTGATGGCCACGAGAGAGTACAGGAATGGAGGCATGAGGGTACCGTCGTGGTGTCAGGTCAGAGCATTCGTGAAACCAGGTCACTAGACAAAGAGGTGATGGTCAGCGGACAGGAAAAAATCCTTACGTTGACATTTAAAGTGGACTGACACCAAGTTCACCAGATGCAGAGTTTACAAAGCCATCACCACTATTGTCACTTCCTGCTCATGCATTCCTCAGCGTCGTGGGCTCTGCCTTTCCCAACACCAGCACACAGCTTCATTGCACCAACACTGTTTCCAAAAGCCACAAATAAGCTCCCACCCCATCTCTTTTTTCCTTCTTCTAATCACTGCACAGTCAACTTCTCAAAGGCAGAAACTATTTTTATTTAATCTTAAGATTCTACTCAGTAGCTGGTCTAGTGCAGGGCACATAGCTACTTTTCATTAATGTAGCTATTAAAAGAAAGAAATTCCTACGCCAAAGAATGGAAGTTATGACACTGAGAGAGAACCAGGTAATCTTTCAAACGCAGGAAGTACCCACGAAGATCTCTATGTATGTAATGTGGCAATTATGTCTACATCTTAAGGTTTTGCTAGTTTGAATTTTCTGAAAAAAAATTTTTTTTTATCTCAGAAAGATTTCTAAAGTACTTTTCAAATTCCAATTCCAATTTTATCTCTATTGTCTGAAGTTCAGCCCTCTCCCTTTGTCGGACAGATACAAACAAAAAAATAATCCCAATTGATACCCTTACTTTCATTCTACCGTTGATATTTAGGGTAGAAAAAAAGTGGGGAGGAGGAATGAAATTCTGAGCAACCAAAAAATATTCAATCTCTAATTCATATGTACACCCAGGTGTAGAACCAGCTCCTTGCTAAGTAGACTGAGAAAGGTTTACTATGTAACACTATCAAAGTCCTTAAAATACTAAGATTCTTACTTGATTACAGAAAACATTTTATTGTTGTTGTTATTTGTAGGAAATTCATAAAAATCTCATAGAATAGTTATTCTCCAAAAAGCTACTGGCCTGGAGTAGTGCTTGCTTAGCCAGAGAGTACATGAGAATCACTGGTGAGGCTGCTTAAAACCACCTGGCCAGCCAGGCGTGGTGGCACACGCTTGTAATCCCAGCTTTGGGGAGGCTGAGACGGAGGATCCGGGTTCACGGCCAGCCTCAGCTACCTAGTGAGAAAACCGCCTGCCCAGGCGCTGTCCTAGAGAGGCTGGTGAGGCCTGGGCAAGACGCAAGACCACCATTCTAAAATGCAAGGCTTCTCTAGTATGCATCAGAATCTCACAGACGCTCCTCAAATTATTTCATCATTAGTTTGTTATTGTTTTCTTGGTACTAAGGATTGAATACAGGGAGCTCTACATCTGAGCCACACCCAGTCCCTTTTTATTTTTTACTTTGAAACAGGGTCTCACTGCTGAGGCTGGCTTCAAACCTACAATCCTCCTACCCCAGCCCCCAAGTACTGGGATTACAGGTGTGGGCCACCATCCCAGCCTCGTCATTAGTTTAATTGTTTTCCTAGAGTGATATAATTAGGATCAAATTTTAACAATGACTAGACCATTTGCAGCATATAATATGGCACTCAAAATCACAAAGATGGTAGATTTTATTCCTCTAATAAAGACAATTCACCAGGAACTACAAGTCAATGAAGAATTGAACTTACCCGGTCCACAGCTGCATTGTGATAGGGGAGCTCCTTCTCGCTGCAGAGAATAACAACACATGTGCAATGGTTGAAATCAGAGCAAACTTTTAAGTTACATACCTGTAAGTACATATGCACAATACGCCCTTGTCACCACAAGAGTTACAAATGTGCCCATTCCACTGAATTCAAGAGAACACAGAAGGTATTCTGTAATCACCATGTCCCCTTAGCTTCAGAGTTCTAGATCTGCACTGCCCAACACAGTAGCCACTAGTCACATGTGGCTTCTGAGTGCAAATTAAATAAAATCTAACACTGCATTATTTAGTCTCACTAGTCACAGTGCAAGTGCAGGAAAGTCATGTAGCTAGAGCCTGCCAAGTCGAATATTCCTATCCCTGCAAAAGTTCTACTGCATAACTCGGCTCTGCCTCAGCAGCCAGCAAATCTCCTCCATCAAAGCAATCATTTTAGGCTTTGGGAACCATATAATCTTTCCCACAACTACTCAATTCTGATATTATATTGCAAAAGTAGCCATAGATAACATGTAAACTCAGTGTGGCATTGTTCCCACAAATTAAAAACAAACAACAAAAAACTACAGGTGGTAAGCTGGATTTGGCCCTCAGGCCAGCCTGCCAACCTCTATTCTAGACCACCACTTCCACTCTTGGTTCCAACTATAGTCTGTAATAGTTAATTGTCATAAAAATTAGCAAAAGAAAAAAAACTTTCACTTTTATTTTATATAATAAAGAATGCTTCCCTGTCAAAACTTTCTCAGGTATAGTACCTGTGTTTTATATCACCTCTAATATAAAATATTCTGAGACTTTTACGTTAACTGTTAGTAATAGAGAAACAACATGCTACCCACAAACAAACTAATGTGCTTTCAGTAACTTTTTCAGTAGTACTGATGCTTTGGAATACGCTTTGGAATACATATGCATAGTCTTTAGTTTTCTCTTAAGCTAAGCAGTACCACTTCCAAGAGCATGACAGATTAGTATTCACAAGTTCAGTAATTTCAAAGATGCTCTTCGGCTATTCTGATGAGTCCTTGGATGAACCAATGGAACTGACAAAAAAAAAGAAAAAAAAAAAAAAAGAAAAATGTGATAGTCAAGAGATCTTAGAGTCCAAATCCCTCATCCCACAGATAAGAAAACTTACATTTTCACTCAGTCACTCAGCCCAATATAGAAACATTCAGCACTAGCTAATCCAGTGGATTCAAATGGAGATTTTCAGCTAGCACAGGAGCATATGGAGAACAGCAATGAAGGCTGAGAAACCAATTCTCAAGGGAAAAAATCAGACTTTGAGGATTAAAAGTAAGAAGTCTTCAGACCTCACAGATGGATAACAGAGCAAGAATGTGGTCCAGTTCCTACAGAGTTTCCTGCATTACTTCTTACAAAATTACTAAATTTTTTCATACAGAATTTGCTTTATGCACACAGTGATCTCCATAGAACTTTTTCTTCCTCAAGTCTCTGTGTTAGCATATGCCAACGTTCACAGCCTTTGCAGGAGAATGCCGCCTGTTGAGAGCTCTGTGTGATGTCCAAAAGACACAATGGTATGTTGAAGTCAATGCTGCTGAAAAAAATGTGTGGATGGAAAGACAAATGCAATCTCGTATGCACCTTGTCAACTAACTATCCTTTAAACGGAAGAGGAAAGACCACAATCTGGGTGCATTCTGAGAATTCCTTCAGATCAGCAAACTATGGCCGATTAGGTCAAATCTGGCCAACTGCCTAGATTTTTAAATAAAGTTTTACTGGAACACTGCCACACTCATTCATTTAGGGAATGCTTATTGTTGTTCTCATGCTATAGCAACAGATCTGAGTAGTTGAGACAAAGATTATACGGCCTACAAAGCCAAAAACATTCTGTATCTGGTGCTTTACAAAAAAATGTTTGGCAGTCCCTATTTTAGAGGATAAGGGTTTAAGGGCACCTAAAAGCTGCTTTTAAAAATCAAACACCAACTGACAAGTAGCTATATCTCATAGAAATATAGTAACTAAAAACAATAACATAGTCATCAGTGGAAAAAAAGAAATTTTTAATTGGACAGAATTTTTTGTATTATCAAACTTGAAATGTATATGTGCCTGTTCTTTTCTCAATAGTTCAGGTAGAATACTTCTGACACTGTGAGACAAACTTTCACTTGGAAATTTGAAACTTAACATGTTAAAATCAATAACTTGAATACATTGATTAAATTCCGTTTTTGTTTTCCATTCTTTTGGGTAGATACCCAGAAGTGGTATTGCTGGATCATATGGTAAGTTCATTCCCATTCATCTGAGGATCCTCCATACTGTTTTCCAAAGTGGTTGCACTAAATCTGCAATCCCACTAACAATGTAACTGAAGGTGATGGGGAAGGGAGAAGGAAACACCCTAATGCACATGATGTGCTTTCACAATCATATCAAAGTCAATCACTAAACTGAACTTGAGAAGGAAGGAGGGAGAAGGAGTGGGGTGGGAATTGGGGAAGGGTTAAATGAGAAATGTGTGCATATATGCCTCTACCAGTTTGTACCTGACAAAGATGTATGATTACAATGCACCAATAAAAAAAAAAGAAAAAGAAAGCCGGGCGTGGTGGCGCACGCTTGTAATCCCAGCATTCGGGAGGCTGAGACTGGAGGATCCGGGTTTGAGGCCAGCCTCAGCTACCTAGTGAGGCACTCTGCAACTTAGTGAGACTCGGTTTCAAAATAAAGAATAAAAAGTAGGGCTGGGGGTATAGCTCGGAGGTAGAATGCCCCTGAGTCCCCAGTACCGCAAAAAAAAAAAAAAAAAGAAAAGAAAGAAAATAAAATTTAAAAAGACTAGTAAAAAGAGTCCTCAGCCCTTGTAAGGAAAAAAAGAAAATCTTTAAAAATAAAAATACCTTTATTCTGGCTCTCATATATTTATAAAGTCACAATAAGCTACAAACCACCTGCTAAGTTTTATAAATATAAAAATTCTGATTTGTGTTAAACATCTGATATTTGGCATTAATTTTATCTCCCTTATTTTTGGTGTAATTTCCTTTTAATTCTTCTATTAATAACTTGTGACCTAAAATAATTATTTATCTTTATCCAAATACCAGGCATTCTTGGTTGAGCAGACTAGCAGTGGCTATTTTTGATGAACATGTTTGAAGTTCTCCAACTTCTTAAACAAGCTGGATTTCTCCATCCCCCAGCTGTAATTCCATGACAGACACAGACTGGAGATAACACCCCATAACTGAAAACTAAACAAGGACATTGCTGTTCCAGTATTGAGAGAGGCTGGTTTGGCAACAGCTTTAATACTTATTGTTAAATCTATTGTCAAACCAAGTTAGTCCTGCACTGTATCTGTTAATTACTGCTACTCCTTCATATATCATAGTAAGCAATTTAAGTTTCTAAAACTATAATTAGATATGAACTCGGCAGCCATCACAGAAGGCTATAAGGTGTTTTCTTTGTGTGTATCATTTTATTATATTGACACTGAACTTAAAACCTAATTCCACTGCAGAAACAATAAAAAATTACAAATAACTAATATAATAGAGAAATGTCCTTTTGATCAAGTGTGACAGGGAGTAATATCTAAGCACCTACATCAAATGACTTAATTCAATAGTGTGAAGAACTCTAGTCTACAGGGACATGCAACAAAAGCCACCAAGAAAGTATCTTACTGAAACTGGGCATTGTAACAAAAATCAAAGACTCTGATAAAATTTAATAAGGCCTCACATTACATTAAAATCCATTTCTATGCTTCATTATTCTCATTTATGTACCTGCTTTAGAACTGCTTCATGGAGTAAAAAAAAAAAAAATAGTGTGAGAGTTTGAGAACTGGTACCAATCTGCTTCATTTTCAAAGAGGTTAGCTTAGCTGCCTTAGTACACATCTCAATAGATGTGCTCATTTCTAACAGCATCCTCTTTAGGCACTCTTCTCTCCCTCTTTTCATTTCCTTCTAGACATTTCAAAGCACTTATTCTGCATTCCTCTTATTAAAAATACAAGTAGGTAGTAGCAGGCAGTCTACTATAGAAGTTCAGAACACAAGCTCTGAGACTACCAAGGTCTATACCCCAAGTCTGACACTCACTGTCAATATAACTTGGGCAAGTGACCTGACGTTGGTTTGCTTTCATTTTTTATTATCTAAAAAATGGGGGAGATATTTAAGAAGCACCGATCCCAAGAATTTTTGAGAGGAATAAATAAATTAACCCTTGCAAAGGCCTCAGAACAGTGCCTGGCGCTCAGTAAGTATCAATGAATACTAACTAATATTCTTAAGAAAAGTTATTGGCTAACTTTTCTTCCGCTGGAGCCAAGTGGACCTCAGCACAGAGAGTAAAAAAATAAAAATATGAAATAACTGGCTGCAATGTTGGATTGCCAAACATCGGCACGGCTCTTGGGCCAGAACCTCTTGCTCCTAAGGCCCAATCACGTTGTTTCAAGCAAAAAGTAAATTTAGGTAATTAATAGACCATTTTTGGAATGTTTTTCATGTGAAAATGAAATAAATAGGAAAATACACACTGTTAGCTCTTTATGTAGCATACTCTTTTACATAACATACACGTTTGTCATATGTATTTTGTAATAACATAATTAAAGTCCCTCAGTCCCATCAGAAATACATGGGAAGGTCAAAATAAACTAAGCTGCATGCCACTTTCTGGATTACAATCTTGTACAGAGCCCAAAATCTTTTTTTTTTTTTTTTTTTAATTTTCCACCTGATTCTAATGTGGAAATTTGGGACATACTTACCTTAACAGTCTTACTGTTCAAAACTTTATTACATCCCAGATCTACATATTAACCTACTCAAATGTGCAATTATTTAACCATTTCCTATCATATTTTGTGGCCAAGTTTTATTTTAAAAGGGAGGGAGGATAAAAAACAGTATTTTCATCACAGTTAAACCTACTGTTAGTCTAATGAAGTTCAAAGTCTTCTGATTATGACTAATCAGGAGGAAGTCTCAGATATGCAATGTTTTTGAGTTTATTAATAATGTGTCTATACAGAACTTTATAAAGTATTCTTATATTTCATTCCTTCAAATCCTCACTACCCTTAGGGTATGAAAATCAGTTATTGACTCCTGTTTTCAGATGAAGTATGAATTGGCTACCTGACCAGAAACCTGCAAAGTCATAAAAAGAGCGTACATTCTCTAACTCCTAAAACTGTTTCTACTTGCTTGCTTGTTTGTTTTACCATCAGAAAAACATGATTCAACAAAATAATTTCTGAATGCAAGAAAAAAACAAATAAGAAAGCCTGATTAAACAGAAGAAAATAAAACTGAGTACTATAAGTTACTGCTACACAAAATTGTTTTTCTTTTGTAATATATTACAAAACAAAAACTCCTAGATTTTTCCTATGTCTGATAAACATAACTGGAAGAGAATAAATTTGAATGGAAATTTAGTTAATCCCTAAATTGTATATAACCAAAGTACAGAGATGAACAGACGTCTCCAGCCTGTGGAAACCAGATGAACAACGCCAGAATCAGGACAAGGGAAGTCACAATATCTTGCAAACAATCAAAATCACTCTTACTGCTTCATTCTATAGTGGTCTAGCCCTCTCTTAGTTCTTTATATAACATACTTAGAATAAATGGAATTAATTTTGAAAAGCAATATCATGAATATGTTTACAACTATAAGATCAATGGGATTTCTTTACATTGCTCATTTTTGGCTGCAAAACACTACTGTTCTAACTGCTAATTATTTTTAAATGCATTTACATAAAATTAAATGTTTATAATTATCTTTAAAATATAAATTATTATCCATGTGCAACAATTTCTCCTAAATTATTAATACAACTCATTTATTGCACTTAATGTTCTTACGAAAATGCAAAAAATATTAAAGATGGTATTCTTAACTATAGTTTAATTTTAATCATAGAGGCTAAAAATGCCAAGAATTTAGCATCAAGAAGCATATTCTAGGACCATTCCTGGATTCTTATTCACAGAAATCTATTAAAAATAAAGAAAAATCAATATAATTAGGTGACCACAGAAACGCTGTAATCAAAAACATTAGTTTCATTCTACATGACTTACTGTAAAAAGCCAAATCTATCTGTGACTTTGTAAACAAGGTAATCAGCATCTTCCCAAGGCTCAATCTCTGCACCTTCTCGTCCCTAAAATAATAGACAAAAAAAATGTTAGAAGTCTGTAAAACCCAAAAGTATTTGAATAAAAAGAGCCCAAAGTAAGAGCATTTTTTAAAACCTAACTATTTGGGGTAAAATAATCACTAGTTCAGTCATAAACTATGGAAGATACTGTATGTCCCTGACAGCCTTGCTCAGACTAGAGTTCCTAAGGACAGCTAAGGAAGAAGGACAAACAGACAGCCACTTGAGGCGGAACTGCCAAACTTCAAAAGTTTTAAACTGAACAGGTTTTAGAAAAAATACTTCTTGCCTCTCATCCAAACTTCTCAGATGAATAGGTCAGGAGCTTCGTGTCTCTACTACTTTGCTTTGTTCCACAGCTACAGGGGCCCTGAAGCTACTTTTGCAGCTCAAGATGATCATCCCATCATGACCCAGGGCACACTCTTCAGTCCTGATCCTTCCCGCCCGCCTGTGAGTGCGCACTCCCCTCCTCCACGTGGGCCCCAGGCACTGGGTTCTTCTGATGCCTTTGTCAGGAGTAGCTCTTGACCGCTGGTGCCCAGGGCTCGGTCCTCAGCCCACGGCGCCACTCGCTTTACTCGGGCTGCTAGCGCACACTGATTAGTGTAGGAATCCCAAGTGTAAACTATCAGAACCAATCCCTCAAATTTAAGACTGAAACACATGACCATCATGTGGACACCTTCACCTGAGGATATTTTTTATAGCTTCTGCTCTGTGTTTTCCTCTGAGTAGACTGTTAGCATCTTGTGGACAAAGACTACTGAAATTCACTTCTGTATTAAAATACAGAAGAATCCTCAAGACTTAGCCTGTGTTAACTACGTGGTGGAAAATGCATGGAAGCATGGACAAGTGATGGTGCTGTTTGTTAGTTTTACATTAGTCAAACAGTTAAATAAGTCAACTAGGCTTGTCATGGACTATACTAAAAACTAATCACAATAATTGGAAACTGTCTGATATTCCAAACAAACAACTTAAAAGTGAACTCTGGGAACGTAAGTGATAAGTTGAATACTGTGTATACGCCTTCCTGGAAGCAAGGCCGCATCCAGACGGCTTTCTATAATTTCATGCTATTGATATTCTCACAAATAAAAATAAAAGGTGCATAATTACATGCAAGTAACGCAAATACAAAACAATACTTATAAATAACTGCTATGACTCATTATAAACCTCGGGAGACAGGGTAAAAAGAAGAAACTGAAATCATAAATTAGAATTTTTCAGAACATCAAAAACTAGATTCTGTGCTAATCTAAGGATAAAATGCAGATGAAAATTACACATAAATGTATAAGTACAAAATCTAATTTCTGTAGTAAATTTATAGCAATATAAATTAAGAATATATGGCTATTTAATTCTATATACTCACTTATTCAAATGTTTATTGAGTATCTACTATGAGTCAGGAACTTTTCTAAGTACTTATAATACATGAGTAAATCAAACAAATAAACAAACCAAAAAGTCCTTCCCTGCCGGGTGTGGTGGCACACACTTGTAATCCCAGTACTTGGGAGGCTGAGACTGGAGGATCCGGGTTTGTGGCCAGCCTCAGCTACTTAGTGAGAAACTCAGCTAGTTAGTGAGACCCTGTTTCAAAATAAAGAATAAAAAACAAGACTGGGAGTGTAGCCCAGAGGTAGAATGCCCCTGGGTTCAATCCCCAGTACTGCAAAAAAGAAAAAAAAAAAAAAAAGTCCTTCCCTCAGTTTGCATTCTAAGAGAAACAAAATAAGTAAAATATATAGATGTGATGCAATAAGCATTATAGTGAAAAATAAAGGGAATACGAAGTGTCGGGGGCAAGGAGGAGGTGAGAATAGGGAGGAGAGCTCACTAAGAAGCAATGAGGGATGAAGACATCAAGTTCTAGGCTGAGGAACAGCCAGTGCAAAGGCCCTGAGGCAGGACAAGCCTGTGCGTTGGAGAGCAGCAAGAAATCAGAGTGCAAAAAGGAGGGAGAGAAAATCTGGACATCAAGTCAGAGAAAAAGATGAACTCAATGTTCTCATGGGTAAACAAAATGCTTCTGTAATTCAAGCTTTCCAAAAGGCAAATCCTTTTCTATTTATATGGTTTTTCAAATAAAACTTACTCAAAGAGTAAACAGGGATTACTTACTCTGTCATATTTAGCAACTATTTCAGCTCGTTCCTGGCCAAGTTTGAGTGCTACATCCTGGTCCGAATCTGTGGACAGATCAAATGTGGATAAACTGTTACGCAACAAATTATAAAGTTAATTATAAAATGAAAATAAAATAAAAATTCAATATTAGCTAAAATGAAAAAGCAGCAAAATCAAACAAACTTATAAAATGAGTTAAAAATCTACAAGTACAAATTTAAATAACAACATATCTACCACTTCACTATTATAAATCATATAAGGAAGAAAATTCATGGCTATAGCATAAACATTAGGATATAATAAATCCAAGCCCTCGAGGATCAATTTTTTATCTAAAATTTCATAGAAATGGGAACTGAGGTAGAAAATGAAATGTAAGTCTTCAGATGAAATCTACTTGGGCAAAAGATAAGACTATTCAACAAGGCTTTAAAAAGTTACGGTAATTTCTCCACAAAATAAACTAGCACAAGATATACGTCAGGAGTTATAAATCTTCTGCCTCTCTACTCTAAGAACATCCTGGCTGGTCTTGTTCCTCCTGTTCTACAACTCACATTTCACACGCGTGCACGAAGCCTTCTTCCTCATTAACACTCATGTCTTTAAAAACACAAATCTGATGACGGAAGTGGCCATCACAACATGAAACAGTATGGGTATGATTATATATCCCAATTACCATAAATAAAATATCAATGATAGATTGTATAAATGGCATTTCTGATCAAGAACAAAAAGATGGCATTCCAAAAGAAAAGTGGGCAAAGGGCATGAGCAAGGAAGTCTTGAAAGTAACAGCAGCAGCAATAAGTCTCAGTCTCTGTGTTCTAACCATGTGCCTGGTCAACAGTGAGACGCTGCCGAGCACTTTACCATGGCTTACAACACTTAATTCTCACAACACCTTATTCTACAATGATACATGAGGTTTGGAGATTTTAAGCAATTTGTCCAAGGTCATGAAGCTACTAAAAAGCCAAGCTAGGATTCAAATCTAGACAGTCTTCATTCCACCGCTCATAACTTTAACCACTACTTTATAGAAATGCTTACCAGAAACATCAAAAAGGACTTCCACTAAAAGATGGCAGACAGAACACAAACTGTTACATTCATTTTTCTACTAAAATGACAGTTTGGGATTCTTGAAACCCTTTCCCTCAAAGGCCCTGGAAATGCTGGTTCCTGAAGAGAGGTAAGGGCAGGATTAAAAAACAAAGGAGCTGAGTAAAGGGAACCAACTCCCTGAGAACTGAAGGGGTGTGTGGCAGAGTCGAGGCGGGCGCACAGTGGGGAACCCCCACTCTACAAAGCAGGAAACCTGCAGATAATGCCTCAGACCTAGGACGTGGAGACACAGGCCTGTTACCCAGTGCTGTGGCAGTAAACAGAAAACAACTAGCCCAGGTGGCGGAGCAGGGCCTGTCAGTGGGCAGCCAGCGAGGAGCACGGAGAGCCGGCTTTTTCCCAACAGTTACAGATTGCTGAATCTTTAAGCTAAGTATAGCTCTGATAAAAATAAAATCTAAATTTAAAAAATTACCAAGACATGGAAAAAAAATCAACCTCGTTAGTCACTAAATACATGTTTTAAAATATCACTTTGCATCCACCTCAGACTAACCCAAAACTGCACTGATATTAGTCAATGTTGACAACAGTGTGGGCTGATTTGCAGTTCCTTATACTGAGAGCAAACCTACAAACTCACAAAGGTTTTTGGAAAGTAACTCAATATTATTATCAGAAATCTTCAAAGCAGGCATATCCTTTACCCAATATTTCACTTCTAAGGATTTATGTCAATGAGATCATGAAATATGCACCAGGTAGTTTATAACAGTAAGAATGGCACAGTGAGAATGAGTAAATATTTAAAAGTTTTGGGGGGGGGGGTGTTTATGTCACTACCTTTTTCAGTTAGGGTATTAATATGTCAACCTTTGGTAGAAGTGTGAATAATAAATAGAATAGCTCAATATAATAACAAAAATAAACTCTAGTTTAGATTTTTACAATGAACTAATGGAAAAGTCTGAGATAATCAACATAATAATATTCATTACCCTATTTATGAGCCTTTGTGATTCCTTTTTCCCCTTCTGCTGCTCTGCTTTAAAGCATTACGCTCATAGTTCTACTGAAAGGTAGGAAAAACAAATGAATAGAAATTTAATTCAAACTAAGAACCTTGACTATTTATTAAACTCCATGCCTACTACTAGTCAGAGCTGCTAAATATGAATTTC
Source organism: Graphiurus murinus (assembly GCA_004027655.1). Classification (NCBI taxonomy): domain Eukaryota; kingdom Metazoa; phylum Chordata; class Mammalia; order Rodentia; family Gliridae; genus Graphiurus; species Graphiurus murinus. Next base: position 108,308 of record PVLC010000807.1, read on the forward strand.
TTTGGTGATTAGGCCAAATTCAATACATGAATGTTTCTTGGAGTATATTTTATACCAGTCTCTATTCCTTCTACCTGTCCTGGGAGTCTCAACTATATTTCCAACATAATAATGAGAAGTTCAAAAGTTACACAAACGGAAGAGCTGGGAATGGCATGGGCTTGGGGATTTGAAGAGGCCAAGCGTCCCCCCCAAATTTCACTGTGGCAAATTGCAAGATACAAAGCTTTATACAGATCACTGTCAGATGAGAAATTTCCAGAAAGGAAAACCGGCTAGAATTGGATGGAACTGTATCTTGATTTTCTAAGAGAAACAATATGTAATTTAACGTGACCAGAACAGTTGGCTCTATTCAAATAAGTTCTAAATCTCTAAATTCCCTTTGATCAAGAAGAAAAAGATGGCATTCCAATAGAAAACTGGGCAAAGGTCATGAGCAAGAAAGTCTCAAGAGCAGCAATAACTATAAATGTGTTTTTACCAAGCGCCTGGTAAGATTTCATATCTTTATATTTTACCCATTAGAGAAAACTGTATAATATGAATAAATACATTCTAGAAAGAAGGGAAACTTAAAGCCAAACTAATTTTATATAATGCCAAATCTGCTTTTTTTGTTACCCCTTTGGTACTAGGGATTGAACCCAGGGGCATTCTACCTCCCGGCTGCACCCTAGCCATCTTTTATTTTTTAAACAAAGTGTCTCAAGCAGTTGAGGAGAGCCTCACTACATTGCTGAGGCTGGATTCAAATCTGCAATTTTCCTGTCTCAGCCTCCCAAGTACAAGGATTACAGGAGTGTACCACTAGGCCTAACTCAAATCTGCTTCTTTTAAAAAACTAAATAGAAATGCCAATCATTCCCAAAACTGAAGTTAGAAACATGATTTAATAATCCACATTGAAAGGCAATCATCTTTGAAGAAGTAGTATCTGTACACAGGGTTAACTACAGTTAAATTATGTTTCACACTGTCTGATCACTGTTGAGAAGTTTATTAACAATTGCACTAGAATACTTTCTCTGAATTCATTCTGACTGCTTATTTTAAAATTCTATTGAGAAAACAAATATTTTACCCTACATTTTCCACAAACGACACCAACAGCTATCTTGTGTCCGTGTGCAAGAATGCACAAAGTTCCAGGCACCTACTAAATAATGACAGCTGTACTCACATCACATGCCATTATAAGTTAAAAAAAAACAAACTTTATTTTCCTTATTGTTTTGGGGGGTGGGTTACTGGAAGTTGAACGCAGAGCATTCTACCTCTGATCTATACCCCTAGCCCTATTTTACTTTTTAATTTTGAAATAGGGTCTCGTCTCACTAAGTTGCTGAGGCTGTCCTCGAACCTGAGATCCTCCTGTTTCAGCATCCCAGGTACTGGGAATACAGGTATGGGCTACCAAATCTGGCTAATAAAATAAAAAATTAATCAGAGCATTATTCCACAACTATATACTTATAATACCCTTACGTGACAAATTCATAATTAGTTTATTTTGAAAAAATTGGTCTGAAATACAGTATTATTTGTTGCCAAAATATTATGGTAATTAAATTGTTGCTCAACATGACTATTATAATGAACACAGCTAAAGAAAAAGTTCTTATCATTAAAAATAAAACCATGCAAAGAAATATGGGCATCAATTCTTTTAAATATCAGCCCTCTTACTTTACCAAGTTGTTAGTTTAATACTTAACTACACAGGAAAATATCTCTGGGCACAAATTTATGGAAGAAAATGACGACTACAGTATTTTATGAAGCATTTTCAAATTTGACAACTACAAGATTTTGAGCGCTCTAATTCCAGTAACCCCTACTACCACCACCACCAAAAAAAAAAAAAAAAAACCTTTTAAGAATCAATTATCTTTCTGAATTATAGTCTTTAAAAAATAAGTAATTAGCATTGTATCTAAATGCCTACTTAATGTCACTTAATCCTGAATTCATACAAAGTTACTAACTTTAAAAACTTTCAAATTCAATCCACTAAAACAAAATTAGGGACAGACCATCTTTCCTAGTATACACACTTTGACAGACCAGTGTTATACACATGAAACAAAATCAATTTTAAAAATGCTTTACCCTTTGCTGGATAATCAGTCTGGCCAGGGGAACTGACAGCTGCTTCAGTCCTCATAGAGTAACTTATCTACTCCAAGGTTTCATTATCATGGTACAGATCTCAAGCACACCAGGAGTTTTAGGTGGTCCCTCACACATTCTGCAACTAACTGAAAGAAAACCAAGGCCAAGGCAGCTCTGCTTTAAACTATTTGTGAAACAAGCACAAGAAAGGAAAAGTTTGAAATGCATTCTTTTTCCAAAGGAGAAAAAAGACCTCACTGTGGTTACATGGACTCTAGATATCTGAACAAAGACGATATTTGTTGAGGGTGAAAACATGTCTTTCAGCTAGATCCCAACTGTGAGCCACACCAGCCTACACCCGGCATTCCACCTAATCACAAGCAGGGCTTTAAACAAGAGGCTTCATAATATGCCCTCATCTTGTGCTTCAAATTTAGCCACATTCTTGGTACTTAAAAATAAAAGTTTCCACTGGACACAAAGAAATTTTTAAAAATTTTAAAGTGAAGCAGAAATGCTCTTCTTAAATATGTTTTATATCTTATAATTTGAATTATGAAAACTTCAGCCCCTGACTCAGAGAGTAAGCAAATACATGCTACAATAGTGGTTTGAGGCATTTTTAATACACCATCCACCCACAAATAAAACTAATGTTTCATGAAACAAAAAGTACTACAGGATGGGAAAATGGAACCTTCTATTCTGTTTAATTTATTCTTTCCTTCTCCTCATTATTGTTTCCCTTAAATGGGTAGGGACCTAAACTTTGGAAATCACTTTTCAAAAGTAATAGCCAAGTTAGAGGCATGCTTATAAACATTAATTACATTTAATTGGCCTCTAATGAATTAAGTTTATGCACAGCTTAAGTCAGCTATAGTATTCAACAAAAGAAGAAAAATGTCAAAAACAGAGAGAAAGGGAAACTGTTCAAGTCATATACCAAGAAATGGAAATCATACTGGCATCTTATAGCCAGAAGATAATGAAGCACTACTTTAAAGTTCTGAGAAAAAAAAAATATATCATGAACTTGGAATTCTATACCACATATAAGGAAAAACAAAAAACATTTTTGATATTACAAAGTATAATAAGCTTGATCTCCCTTAAAAAAAAATGCTCACACCCTAATCGCCAGAACCTATAAATGTTACTTCATATGGCAAAAGGATTTATTTACAGCTGTGATTAAATTAAGGATTTTAGGATGGAGAGATTATCTTGGATCATGCAGGTATGTCCAACATAATCACAAGAATTCTTACAGACAAGAGGCACGAAGGTAGAAGGAGAAAGTCGGAGAAAGCAAGAGGCTACCGGTAGCCAGGAAGGGACACAGGCCAAGGGAAGCGGGAAGGGAACAGACTCCCCTTGCAGCCCCACGAGGAACCAGCCCTGCGACAGCTCAACTTTGGTCATGTGAAATGGTTTTCAGATTTCTGACCTCTAGAACTACAAGAGAATACTTTGTGTTGTTTAAACCATTAAGTTTGTGGTAATTTATTTTAGCAGCATGAATTAATGCATAAGGATTCTAAGTACTGCCTCTGTAAGTTTCTTTGAAAAATAGTTTGAGAATAGCCTGTACAAAAACAAAATGACCACCCCCCTACACACACACACACACACACACACACACACACACACACACACACCAAAAACCTTGATACTATCTCCTTGACCAAACTGCATTCAGTCTCCTGTGAGCCCTCTCTTCTACAAGGCTTAACCTTGGCCCTATCCTGCTTTTGACCTACCTAACCCAGCTATAGCAAGAATCCGATTAAGTCAGTTTGGTGAGAATCCCCCACTCTTGATATCTAGCCATCCCTGGCATCTGGTTCAATTCCTATCTCTCACTGTGTTCTTTTTGTTTAGTTTTATTTCTGTGCTAGGCATGAACCCAGGACCTTTAAGTATTCTACCACTGAGCTTCCTCCCTACCACCTAACACTCCCCCCCACTCCATGGTACTGGGCATTAGACCCAGGGCCATTCTACCTCCAAACTACACCCCCAGCCCTTTTTTAATTTCTTGTTTTGAAACAAGATCTCTCTAGGTTGCTGAATCTCACAACATTGCTGAGGATGTCCTCAAACCTGCGATGCTCCTATACTGGGATTACAGGTGTGTACCTCCATACCTGGCTTCCAGCTAGCACTCCTGATTTCTGACTGTCCTGACTTCAGCAAGAATCCTGATACAGCAGTCTCATCTTAGTGCTTTTCCACCCACCGCGGTCTCCCCAGCTCTGTCCCCCACTCATTGGCTCTAAGTCCCCCCTTGGCCCTGCTGCATTTAGAACTGAGCCCAATCTAGAGTCTCTTCTATTTCAATTATCCTAAATAGTCTTGCTTACCTATTTAAACAAGTGTCAGAACAATTTTAACAGAATAAAAAAGAAAGGCAGCCACAGGATCCATAAAATTGCAGAAGGCCATAATTAGACATTTCCAGGCGCCAAATGTGTAGCTGCCTGGAGAGCAGCCTACTTTAGAAGAGGGAATACAAGATGTCTTCAAGAAGCAAGTGGACTCCAATAATATCATGATACGGTACAAGCTGACATATGAAGACACTAAAAAGAAGGTGAGGGAACTACTAGAAATCTCAAAGCCACAGTCCAACTATCAATTAAAGTACAAAGGGGTATAACAATGACCTTGATTGGAAAAGTAAATTCATTTGACCTCGACACCTTCAACATTAGGATTACATTTCCTTCTCTACATAACTCAGCTTAATACATAAGACTAAAATAAATGACAGTGACATTATTGTGATTATATAAGAATTATATTGGCTACTAATATTCAAAATCAACCACAGTGTTCAAAAATGAATCCTGATATGCACAAAGATATACACACCCCACTTCAAACCTAAGCCCTCTTCCTAGAGCAACTGCTGTTACCTACCAAAAATATTCTCTGCACTATACAAGACTGCATGTTTTCTCACATGTGCGTAGACATGCACATTTAGTCTCCTTTTCTGTTCAAAACGTAGAGTCACATAAACAATTCTGTATCTTACTCTTTTCCACTTAGAAGTACATCTTAGAGACTGTGTATATCAACACCTATAGACCTTCCCAGTACTGTGCCAGAAAAGGTTTAAAGGTAGTATGCTCTTGTTTGTGGCATCTGTTGGTTTCCAAGCTGTAAATCCTCCCAATATGGTGGCCATGCTATCAATGAGATGCCACTGAATGCAGAGTCCAGACTGGTTCTGGTGCTCCAGTGACTCTACCTCACCCTTTCTCACAGCTGTCAAGTATACTGAAGTCTTAACAAATTTACTTAACCAGTCCTCTCTTGGGACTCTGAAATAGGAGAGACTGAGAGAACGAATCAATGGAGTAATGAAGCATCATCATGAAGTCAAGAAAGAGCTCACCAGGCAATGATGACTGAAGGGGATTAGAAAAAATGAGGAAGCAGAGACTACCAGTAAACCGAAAAAGCAGCTGTTGCAGAGAGGAAACAGAACCTAAAGTGCAGAGCAAAGCAGTCTCCACCAAAGAGACCCTTCCCCTAAGAAAAGCGGAGAATGGCCTGACCCGACCCCGAAGCCGCTTTGTGCTGCAGGACGTGTGGCTTTCACTTCCAGTTCAACAGAGTCATACAACACATGCTCTTTCTTTTCTGAGATAATTGAAATAAGTTATTTGTGTTTAAACCCTGGGTTTGGTTTTAGTTCTTTATGCTCACTTTCTGACTGTACCATGAACCAAGATATATCAAGAATAAAGTTAGTTTTGTTTTGTTTTGTACTGGGGATTAAACCCAGGGACATCCTACTTTTGAACTACACCCTGACCCTTTTTATTTTTTATTATGAAACTGGGCCTCGGGAAGTTGCTGAGGATCTTGGTAAGTTGCTGAGGCTGGCTTTGAACTTGCAATCCTCCTGTCTCAGTCTCTCAAGTACTGGAATTAAAGGCATTCACCACCCTGCTCAGCTAAGAATAAAGATTCTTTTAAATATTAAGATCATAATAGGTCCCAGTGCCAAAAACGTCAGCATTTATTTTGCCATGTTCTGGATCCAAGGCTGGAATGCTTAGGGCGGAACAAGCAGAGTTAAGCAGATCAACATCAAAGTCCAAGTGAAAACAAATAAAGTGAAGAAGGTAGAATAGCAATAAGAGAACCCCAAGTATCACTTGTTCTGATTGGTGGTTCTGTGAAAGTTGAAATGAAAGATGGACGCCTAAAGGCTCCAGGATATCTCAAGCCAGGCACCACCTGGAGGTGTCTGAAAACAACTGGTCCAGGGTCGCCTTCCGCCCCCACCATCTGGAGGCATCCGCAGTCCAGTGCTATCCTTCCCTGCACTCGAGCCCAGTCCCATTTCCGCCTCACATAACTCTGTTAACTCTACAGTAAACAAAGGTCTTTTCAAAAAATGTTCAACCTCAACAAACCATTTAGTTCCCTCTTTCTTCCCCAACTAGTGTATTAATCTTACAAAATCAGTTGGCTTCCTTCTCTCTTTCTTATATTCACCTGGGAGCAATAACAACAAAAGATTCTAATCATAGCTGCACCTTAAAAATAGAATGATGGACACATGAAAGAATCAGTCCACAAACCCCAAAGTCCTCAGAGATAACCAGATTTCCTCTCCAAAATACCACACAGGTTTCCATTCACATTTTCATATTTCTCTAGTTATATGCAGTAGCTGATACAATAAAAGTACTCTGTTGAGTCACCCAGTGAGTAAATCCATCTAAGTCAAACAAGCTGGCAGCCCATTTTCACTTCAAGCCTAATGTTATGTCCTCTAATCAGACAACAGAAGAGACATTTTGATCTCCATCTGTCAGTCTCCTGTGCCTTATTTCCTAAAGAGAAGAAAGAGTATCACTACAGACTCACTGGAACCCCCCAAATCAGACTAGCAACTCCTACATTTATATGGAAGATGACTCATGGGGAAAAAGGATATGAAGTGATGTAACAACATTTAAATGGCATTACTACTGATGGGGAACATAATTACTAGCTGTTGAATATGAGCATAATTGCCACATATGGGGGCAGGGTGGTATGACACATTGCCAACAACAGATACTTAGAACCAAGACAACATATGAGTCATTTTACTCACTTCAACTTGCCTACAGTTGCTAACAAACTCAAGATCACACTGCTTTCCAACCGTATCACTGTTTTCATAGATGGCAATACCTTATTTGTAGATATTTTATCAACTGTTCATTGAGAGTTTAGTATATGCCAGATAACATGTGGGGCATTTAACCTGCATAATCTCATTTAATCATCACAACACCCTGCTATGTTAGTTTTATGACTATTCCCAATTTACATATGAAGAGAGGGAGGTGTGGAGAGGTTAGGTAATCCAGGCCATATGGGAAGTAAGCTGCAGAGCAGGCTTAGAGCCAGGCCGACTTCAAAGCCACGTTTGCAATCACCATATCCCTCCCTCACTGAAGTATAAATAGATGATCTTATGAGAGTTCCTCTCAGTGCCACTGGTCCTTCATTTCTTCTCTTAGAAACAAATCTATCTGTGACTCCTATGAATTCTTAACAGTTGTATCTTCTGAATTCCAGTAGTTTTCCAATCTCGTGAAATTGTCAATTATTTATGCAAAATGGAGACCGATGGTGTTTTACAGAATCCAAGAACAATTTATGCATGGCATTCTTTGTGCTTATATTCTTTGTGTTTATGTTTTAAATTGTGTTTTAGGATAATATGAAATAACAAGAAACTGTAAAAATCTGACACAATAATCACCAAATGGATGTTAAAGTTGTTAACATTATTAAACATTTTATGCTTTTATTTGATACTAAATCAACTGCCTTCACAATGAATTCTCATTATTATAGAAAGGATTCTGTTGAACCTACTTCATTTACTTACTTTTCACTGCTTTTCCCCAAATTGTGCAGAACTGTAAACATGTATAGTTATACTCATTACAATAAAAGTTTGTGCTGAATTTGGCCTAGTGGGTGTTAATGAAAACTAACAGGATTGCAGTAACATTTTTTGACCAATAGAAGATAAAGGGAATAGAAAAGAACTGATTGATTGCTCACCCTAATAGTAAATAACTAATTCCATATACCCGTATCAAACCCCATTCTCAATTCAATGCTAACTTTTCCATTCTTTAAATAAAATATATGGAAAAGCCAAGCTGTGAAAAAAAATGACACAAAAAATAAGAATCAAATATTACCTAGTACAACACGGGAAGAAATGTATTATCATGATTTGAGCTATGTAAGTATTATTTGATCCCGGGATGGCCCTGTTCAAACTGGACCATAAGGGCAACAAAAGCCAGTAACTTGGTAACACTGAATGGGATATAACACATAAAAGGGCTCAAATCACACTGAAAGTACTACTCGTTCAATCATTTAAAATAAACAAATAAATAAATAAATAAATAAATAAATGACAGCCTAAGCCAAGTATGGTGATGCAAGTTTATAATTCTAGTACTTGGGAGGCTGAGACAGGAAGATCACAGGTTTGCAACCAGTTTCAGCAACTTAGTGAGGCCTTCTGCAACTTAGTGAGACCCTGTTTCAAAATAAAAAATAAAATAGGGCTGGTATAGCTCAAAGGTAGGATTCCCCGGGGTTCCATCCCCAGTGCCACACACACACACACACACACACACACACACACACACACACACACACAAAGACAGCCTAAGAGTCAAGTAGAGTATCATGAAATTCTCACAACATACAGCTGCTTTCAATAAACCTCATCTAATAAATGCCAAGCAACATTATACACAAATATCTTATATGTTTATGTATATCTAATATATGTATTCCTTATATTCTATTACTACTATTGTGCCAATAACATTGTGTTTGGGTGATAATATAAGTAAGATCTATTTTACATAACAAACATCAAAAGTGCTATACAAATATAGTAGTCATTCATCAGGAGAGACCAGATAAATTAAATAGCAACTAAGAGTTTGGCTCATAAGTAAAAGCCAGCATTTATTTTGCATAATCTAAGCTCTTTGTGTATATTATTTCATATAATCTCCTCACATCAAAACTATGAGGTAGGCATCATTATTGTTCATTAAGCAGACAAGAAAATTATTAGGTTAATTAACCTGCAAAGATCACACAGCTTCTAAGTTCTAGAAGTGGCATTCAGACCCAGGCAATGAGGCTCCAGGGTGTTCTTAATCATTCCACATGGCCCTTAAATAAGGAAAATGACAAGCAAATGAACCAAGTTTGTCAAGAAAATCTGTCAGCAGGGATCCTCAAAGAGGCATTAAGTGAGGGCAAAAGGCAAGGAAATGCCCTGAGTCAATAGGAAACCAACAGTGTTGGTGAACAGAAGAGAGGCCAGAAAAGCTGCAGAGAAAATGCAGGCTGCACAAGAACAACAGCTGCCTAGAACAGCTCACATTCGTTAAGCTTTTACTATTCATCAGGTACATACATTACCTTGTTTAATATTCAAACAGTTGGATTGTCATTTATACTTTATATAAACTGTCATTTATGTGTGCATTTAATAGATGACAAAAATGAAACTTAGAAGTACAGCAACTTGACTAAGCTACATTAGCATGGGACCATCAATTCAAACACACATCTACAAGGCTCCAAAGTCTATACTTTTACTCCCAATACCACAAAATTTAGAGTGTGAAGGGTAAAAGGAAGAGAATGAGAATATGTTTGTGAACTTCCAAATTAATAAACTATAAGCTACTAAGAAACTAGCACACAGTAACTAGGAAGTGGGCTAGTTTATTTCAGTGTACCCAAACCAACATATTCTGGGTGTGTTTCTGCAAGTGAATATACTACTTCAATAAAAAGAAAAATCTTCCTAGATCTGAAAATGATAATTCCTCAAAATTATGTGTGGTAGGCATGTGTGTGTGTGTGTGTGTGTGTGTGTGTTTTAATGTTTTACTAGTTACTAATTGTAAGACACTGAACAGAAAACAATTCATGCATGAGCTCTCCACAAAGGGCCCTCCTACACACTGTTTCTCTGTTGAGAACCTGACTCAATAGAATCCAGTCCTACCCTTATTTTGTGCAAAGTCTTTACAACAATACCCATACACATTTTTCTATATACAACACATATTTCTTCAAAGGAAAGATTCATTACTCTAAAGTAGATCAAACTTTTAAAAACAATATTTGCAACACATCTACTGCTGATGATTTGTAATGTATATTTTACAAACACTTTGGTATTTCCCTGACATTGTCCCAAAGCACACTGCATACTATTACAAAGCTAAAGGGAGGGGGAGTAAAGTTACTGCATTGCTGGCTCTGTGGACACAGCTCCTCCAGAACACCAATATGTATAATTTAAAGAGCACTTTCACAAATTCTTAACTTGATACAACTATAAAAATGTAAGTAAAGAATTTTCAAGCTGAATTAGTGAAAACAGCACTACAGCACACTGTATTAATATTACTGTATCTTCAATAAATAATTTAGGAACATAAACCAAAAAATGCCTTCATTTTTGGCATTTTGTTGATTACCAGTAGGGTAAGTAATCAAGTTTCCTTAGCTTTGCAACAAGACAAAATTTGAAAAAGAAAAGAAAAGAAAAAAAAAGACTGGGTTAAAATCCACCAAAATGTTAACATGTTACATGCTAAATGTTAAGAAATTATGTTTCTGAGAAGAAATCCATGTAATTTTGTTTTTACTTAATATTTTATTTTTCTGAATTAACAATAATAGGCATATATTACTGTTATTTTAAGATATTTTGAAAATGTAAAGACAACACTGATACTATAAATTAGAAAAAAATTTTAATTTTCCAAATGTACTTTAAGCTTTTTTGTAAAATATTATGCTAACTAGAAAACTAAATTGGTTTCCTATTTTTCTTATGCTTTAGTTTTTTCTTTTTTTTTTTTTTTTTTTTTTTTTTGCGGTACTAGGGATTCAACTCAGGGGCATTCTACCTCAGAGTTACACCCCCAGTCCTATTTTTTTATTCTTTATTTTGAAACAGGGTCTCACTAAGTTGTGGAGAGCCTCACTAAGTAGCTGAGGCTGGCAGTGAACCTGGATCCTCCAGTCTCAGCCTCCCAAGTACGGGGATTATAAGCATGCACCACCACGCCCGGCTTCTTATGTTTTAGATAGAAAGCTATAAAACAATTTTTAAATAAAATCATTCACTGTGATCCCAATAATTATGCCTCATCTCTATGGATACCTAAAAATTTCACAAAAAATACCCAGCAGCCAGTTACATAAGTGAATGAAGGTCAGATACAGAATATAAAGACCAGGCTTCCCTTGGAAAAATGAGATG